>JACXGI010010636.1:0-27104 GCA_016801175.1 Esox masquinongy
ATTTGTAAAGAAAAAATGAGTGAGCAGGCAAAACACGTCTTTTATTTCTTATGGGATACACATTCAACTGTAGGTCATAACAGAATGGCACAATAATAAAACAAAACATGGCAACAAAGGGAAAACAATGAACTGACCCCTGTTCAAAAGTCTGCATACCCTAAGTTCTTAATACTGTGTATTGCCCCCTTTAGCATCAATGACAGCGTGCTGTCTTTTGTAATAGTTGTCTATGAGGCCCCGAATTCTTGCAGGTGTTATAGCTGCCCATTCGTCTTGGCAAAATGCCTCCAGGTCATGCAAAGTCTTTGGTCGTCTTGCATGAACCGCATGTTTGAGATCTCCCCAGAGTGGCTCGATGATATTAAGTTCCGGAGACTGTGATGGCCACTCCTGAACCTTCACCTTTTTCTGCTGTAACCACTGGAGGGTCAACTTGGCCTTGTGCTTAGAGTCATTGTTGTGCTGGAAAGTCCAAGAGCGTCCCATGCGCAGCTTTCGTGCAGAAGAATGCAAATTCTCTGCCAGTGTTTTCTGATAAAATGCTGCATTCATCTTGCCATCAATTTTCACAAGATTCCCCATGCCTTTAGAGCTCACACACCCCGAAAACATCAGTGAGCCACCACCATGCTTCACAGTGGGGATGGTGTTGTGTTTGCTATTGGCCTTGTTGACCCCTTTCCGAACACAGAGCTTATGGTTGTGACCATAAAGCTATATTTTGGTCTCGTCACTCCAAATTACAGTGTGCCAGAAGCTGTGAGGCGTGTCAAGGTGTTGTCGGGCATATTGTAACCAGGCTTTTTTGTGGCATTGGCGCAGTAAAGGCTTCTTTCTGGCAACTCGACCATGCAGCTCATTTTTGTTCAAGTATCGTCGTATTGTGCTCCTTGAAACAACCACACTGTCTTTTTCCAGAGCAGCCTGTATTTCTCCTGAGGTTAACTGTGGATTTTCCTTTGTATCGCGAACAATTCTTCTGGCAGTTTTGGCTGAAATCGTTCTTGGTCTACCTGACCTTGGCTTGGTATCAAGAGATCCCTGAATTTTCCACTTCTTAATAAGTGATTTAACATTACTGACTGGCATTTCCAAAGCTTTGGATATCTTTTTATATCCTTTTCCATCTTTATAAAGTTCTATTACCTTGTTACGCAGGTCTTTTGACAGTTCTTTTCTGCTCCCTATGGCTCAGTATCTAGCCTGCTCAGTGCTAACAAACTCATTGACTATTTATACACAGACACTAATTGCAATTTAAAAAGCCACAGGTGTGGGAAATTCACCTTTAATTGCCATTTTCACCTGTGTGTGTCTCCTTGTGTGTCTGTAACAAGGCCAAACAGTCAAGGGTATGTAAACTTTTGATCAGGGCCATTTGGGTGATTTTTGTTTTCATTATGATTTAAAAAGGAGCCAAACAACTATGTGATAATAAATGGCTTCATATGATCACTATCCTTAAATAAAATACATTTTTTTTGCATGATCAGTCATATTTTCCAAATCAGTGCCAACATTTCACAATTTCTGCCAGGGTATGCAAACTTATGAGCACAACTGTAGCTACTGGAGGAACTAATAATTGGATGTCACGTGATCGTGAGATATGATTTTGATTGGCTGAAGTCCACACCATTTGTTGGATATAATGTTTCGTCCACCCTAAATTTCACTACTTCTTTGAGTTTTACATTTTCCTATTGATGCCTAAGTAGTAGTAGAAAACATCACCAGCGATATTATATGCTTCTGATAAATAATCAAGCTCAATCGAAATGCAATAACACTTACGATGCACTTTATAAAGAGCGATGTACGTAGTGGTTTGGGAAAGTCTAACAAAGACTATCTTAAGGCTGCGTGCATCGTTAAACCGTTGTAAGTGCCACATCATCAGGAAACCGGGCCCAGGTCAGTTACACTCAGAGGCTTCATAGGAACATGGGACATTTTTTCTCTGTTATCCAGTCAAGCTTTAGAGGAGCCATTTGAAGGTAGGCATGTCCTGTTAATTTACTAAAGTGCATCATCAAGATTCACCAGGGGTTATAATAGGGGGTAAAAACACATAAAAGCAATACAAGCACATTTTTTATTATTAAATAGCATTCACTTGAATTATTGTTTACTCAATAATTACAGACAAGACTAGCTTGTTAGCAAGAAGAAATTTAGAAATAGCTCAAGTTAAATAAGAATTTGACTCAAAGTAAGCGAGCTGCAAATCATAACAAAAGAAGCATTAAAAAATCTAAATCGCCTAACAAAATAATGTTGCTACGCAGTGAGACACGGAGACAGCATACAAGCAAATGGAGGTTAATAGGCTAGTACTGTGTTGGGTCCCCTTATATTGAAATGGGGTCCCCTGATTTTATTCAGTGTATTCATTTTCATTAAACAGGTAACACATTAAACAAATGAGTCCATATTGACTAATGGAATAGTGGTATGACCTGATGTGTATTCTGTAATGTAATTTGAAACTACAGACAATTTCATTTTGCCTTCCTAGTAGACCCTCAGGAAAATGACAGTAAAATATTATATGCTTGGTTTATAGCAGTAAGTGTTGTTGTGACCGCCCACTGGAGTTTTTCTTTATCTTATTTAGATCACCTGAATATAACCAGAAAAGGAACCAGGCAAGCCTAGTTAGGCCGGGCCCGCAATTAAAAGTGGTAAATGTTGCTGCCCTCACTGGACTCAAACCCAGGTCTCCCACATGTCCTTAACCACAATGCCAGAGTGCTGTACATTTGCCCAGTGTTGGCATAGCATCTCGACATTAGATCATTTTGTCACGCATTAACTTCACACCAAGTTTGAATATTTCGCTAGACACCATTAAGCATTGTGTTAAATTGACTAATGTTTCTTAAGTTTACCTCCACCACAAAAAGGGTCTATAAAATGTATTGCTTTTACCACTGGCCGTTTTAACAGCTTATTAGCCAGTAATAGGCTCACTAGTATCTACTAACTTACTAGTTAGAAAATTTAACCGTAAACAGTTTTAGTTTAGGCTTACTATAATGTAGCTACTGAAGGTTGTATCCAGCAGTGTTTGTCTATCCGGAACTAATCCTAATGCATAATTTGTTTTGACTGTGAAGAGATTCAAATGCGGGACCTATTGTTTGCAAGTTCACTTCTCTAACCACTACGCTATTTATCAAGGGTTGGTCGGTTGGTCAGTCGGTCAGAGACGTTCGCTCTTCTTGGCCAGCTCCGGCAAAAATATGATTTTCGCCCACTGGATCTTAAAATATTTGGAAGTTTTTTTGTTCCACCACAACGTATATTGTAAGGCAGCAGTGTGACTTCATGTGTTAAATTTGTAGCTAACCTTAGCTAAATTCTGTCAAGTTCAGCTGTTGTTGACTGGCTTGAGCGAACGTTAACTATCTAGCTAAGTTGAAAGCTTATTCCTGAAGTATTGTGCTTAAATTCCTTAATAATTCCTTAATTCCTTAATAAAATGTAGTTAGCTAGCTGCCTTTCTAACATTAGCCACTGTACCTGCTGCATCAGCTGAATGGTGTTAACATTAGTTGGCTAATTTTACAGACATTTTGGGGAAGCAAGCTTATGTGATGATAGAGGTAGCATCAGAAGTTGTGTCGTTGCCGAGCAACAAGTTGGTTAATTTAGAGCTCTGAGATTCATCTGAAAAAGATGTTAGGATTCTTAGAAATGTTACAATACGGCAGCTGATAGTTGTTTTCCTTTTTGGTGAAATTGGCTTGAAAATACCCAGTTGTATCCCATCCAAACCTAATTATAACCTGAAACTAAGCAGTGCTGGTCACTCCATGAATGTTCACGTGTCTGAAAATGTTTTTTTTTTGTAGGTGCATGCAACAAAACATGTTAAAGTGCACAAAGCAGGGATGGATTACCCCAGTGTTACCCCAGCATGTTCATATTGCATACAGTACACCAATATACAGTATGTGTAGATTTGGCCATGAGAATACAATTACGTTGTGGTAATTTTTACCTTAACTCATTGTGCTGTTTGAAAGATTGGAACTACAGTTTGTAAAATTAGGAGGTGAAACACAACAGAGACTAGGACTAATGCATGCTTGGCGATAACGGGTAAGGTACAGTGCTAGGAACCTCTTCCTTTGAAGTTGCATGCTCTGTGTTTATATGAGCAATACTTCTTTGATCTCATAATACCACCATTCTTGAGTAGGTATTACCTCCTGCACTGTACAAAATAACTGATTTAACATACAACTCTGGTAATCAGCGTTAATAGGATTTTCAGGTTGCACTACAGAAAATGTTGAGTACGTTTGTTGAGCAAACACACAATCCTATTGCACCTTGATACCTAGTTGTATGTTGATAATTATTTTTATTTATTTTTTACGGCGTGATAAAGGCTGTACCACATTCGCCCACCTTTGACTAACAGAGAGGACTGGGAGAATGGTATTAGTGTCAGTAATTTAAAACTTCTATTTACTAACCACAACAAAAATCTGTCAGACAAAAAGTCATCCTTACACTTACAGGTCAATGCCAGAGCACATACAAATTGGGCCTGTGTTTCCAATGGGAAACGATTAAAGGGTCAAAGTCATGAAATTCCAATCCAGTAAATCTGATGAATGTAGTCAAACGATATGAGATAATGTCCTTATTTCCACCTTTCCATAAACATGGCAGCTGATGGAGTATGAGGCCAGATGTGCCGGGGCTGTCTCTACCCCCTGTCCAGACACACATGGCTGCCCTCCAGCAATGGTGTTGGGTGGGGTGGGGGCGGGTTGGGGTGGGGGCGGAGGTAGGGAAAGGAGGGGGGCTGTGTCTGCGCGTCGGCTTAGCCGCGAGGGCCTGCACTGAGGAAATGTTTCAGTTGTGGACATCTCCAGCTGCTGGCACAGGGATCTGTGCAGGAGGATCATCCACTGACCAGCACCTGGCTAGAGGCTCATTAAAAATGTATATTCGCTGCCAATCACATTGTGACTAAATGCAGATGTCCATAAAAGCATTATAAAGTATAAATGCTTCATTGACGTTGATGTCACATTCAAATCCACTCTGGACAGCCTCAAGTCAGCCACAAAGCCTTTGGAAGTAATCATATCTTATTCATAACCGACCATCGAGCTTCATGTACAGTACCATCTTGGAAGACTTGATATAAATAACCCTGACTGTTCTTTTGCTTTGTTTCTGTTCCTTATCCAAGCTGAGGAGTCAATGGTCCTTATTATCAGGTCCTGAAAAGCCAAGAGTAAAGCTTCGAAATAATCTTGATTAGGAGGAAAATGTTCTCATCACCATCCTTATGAATGCACAAGAAAAAGATATCAAATAATCAGTTGACTTGAAAATAATTTGGTAGGACTTCAAAGAAAAGCAATCTTCTGTTCCGCCCCATTGTGGTACTGTTCTCTTCCATACTTTACGTTAGAACACCTATGAAAACATCTGGAATTGCAGCCCCAAGTCCAATGGCCCTGGTTACCTATTTACAGTGCCCTGCTGGGTAAGTGCTAGGTTGAGAAAGAAAAGTGCAGCTTTGCTGTGAAAAGACGTGTCAAAAAAAAACAACACAGGGAAGAAAATATAGTGGTGCCTTTTTCCTGTCATCCTAATCAAACCTGAATATGAATCTCACTTTCAGACACCTACCCAAGTGGTCATATCATGCTGTGGCTGTTGCTTAGTTACCGTTGATGTAGATTTGACTAAAAAGATCGGGTGGAAATGGTGAACAAATCAACAGTGATATTTATTAAATGCATATTCGAAAAGGTTACGATCACTCCCGATATTGTCACGATTAGCGTTATCGTAAATAAGGAATCTCAAATGGCAAACTAATTATTAAATTTGTCATACATGATAGCTTCTCCTTGTAAATGCTGAATGTTACACATTGACCTCAGGTGATTTGTTGAAATTGCACAGTGATCAAACGAAATGTCAGAGAGAGGAACTTTTTTATGTGTAGGCCGACAATATATTTGCAGGCAAAATGAATTAACATAAACATACACAGTGTTACGCAAGATGGCAGGGCAAAGTCCATCAGTAACATCAGGATGTTTTTGAATAATTCAACGGCAGATTTTCAATGGTAAATCCTGGTCCGCAGACCCATTCCACTTCTTTGAGCTATCAGACCATTACATTACATTGCATTGTGCCGACCTCTTGTTTTTTTATGTTTTCAGAGATTCTTGGAGATAAGAATCATTAAAAATAAGTTGAGGAGAGGAAGATTAAAAGGCTTTGATTTCTTCAGTCTGAATGAAACTGGTCGTTTTGGGCAATCCTTATTGCTCTTTCATGCAGTCCTCATGTCACCATGGCAACACAGCAACCCCCCACAGGCGTTAGCCAAACGGACTGTCCATGTAACAGAGAGTGAACACATCCACCAATACATCCACCAACCCATCCACCCACGCACACAGAAACACACACACACACACACACACATGCACGTGCATGCACATAAAACAACACGCACGCGCATGCCCCTCAAACGTGGCCACATACGGAGACGTGCACCAGGCACGCACACACACATACATTCATACAGGCCCAGTTGAAACCCCACACGCAAACACACTTTGAATGCACACAACTGCACTCTGTCACACCCACGCATATGCAGACACACACACAAATATATTCACAAGCACACACTAATCATTGAAGTAGTTGATATCATTAATTGTGCAGTATTATGTTGAAGTCTTATTGATAGCACATCCGCTATGGGGTTTGTCATAGTAGTAAGCCAGTATTTGCTATCTTCTTAAACCAGGGCTAATTTGCAATAATTCTGGAGAAGTAAATGGCCACAGGCTATGTTGATCTTGTGATGCAGATCTGGCTAATGGCTTTATGCTGAGATAGAATCAGGCCTTTGGGGCAGGATCACACAGAGTGGAAGCCGATCACAAGCCCTTCCCTACGGGGCGGAACAGCATTTTCCATGGCTGAGCTGGGCTGTCGCTGCTCTTTTAGGAAACTGGAGACGACACACAATGTGACAGTCTACCACCTTCTGCAGTAGGTATACAAACAGTGATCTGCCATCCTGCCTGCCAACAACCTCTCAGCAGATGCTCAAATGGCCCCATGCATAAAGATTTTTGTACAGGAGGATTAGAAAGTAAGTCTAAGAAACTGTAGCTCGGTTTCCATCCAATTGCCAAACGATGTTCATGCTAGTACTCTAAAATCTGTATAACTATACTATGCACATTTTCCCACGAGTGGTGTGTTTCCAGCAAACTGACTTTGAGGATTTAGAGCAGTGTGTGCTGACTTAGTGCCCATACAAGTTACTATTTCACTGAATTTTTCATGTACCGACTAAAAATCAATATTAAATTCTACCAATAGTTCTCACAAAACCTGTTGCATTATTTAGCAAATGTGCCGACTCTGGTCTTGGCACCTGCCCTCTAGCCAACCGCTTACAAATCTACTCAAATCACTAATCTATATTAGAATAATATTATGGATAACAACAAGATACGTTTTACTTTATTTAACAGCAGCCCTATATATTAGTCAGAATAAGACTATTAATATTTCTTGTTTAGGAGCATAAAGCTCACCACCTTGCACTGTCATCATCCTCTGGAATTCATCAGAATTTATTACTAAAAAAATAACATAAACGGCGTAACATCTGCCTAATAAACTGCATTCTTTCTGAAGTCATATTTGGAGGACCACAGAACATAATCATTGCACAAATCCAAATTTATTTTATTTTTTTCTATCAATAATTTGCCAATGGTGGTTCCACCACCATCATGAATAATTCATTTTAGAGAGACAAAATGATCCCACCATATCGAACGAACAAATTCCCAGTCATCATTTTTTAGATTTTAACAACATATCCTGCAATCATATCAGCCCAGTTGTGATTTGTATTCTGTCTGGTAATTCGTCCACATGAAATGATTGGATGAAAACGGTTTGTGACAGTCATTTGCCATAATTATAGTGACGATTATATTAGTGGCAGTTACATCTAGACAGATAAACAATGTCAACAATAGAGTACAATACAGCCACAGTATTTATGCAGCTTTGTAGCCCCTGCGGGTCTTTTTTAGCCGTTTTTCGATTCAATTGAGCTGAAGACAGCTTTTCGCATATTCAAACATTGAAAAAGGTCTCTGATGACCTAGCTTGCTAATGAAAATACTAATTGGAGTGTGAAACATATCCATATTCTTCCCTTTTAAATAATTTTGTAGGCAATTCTATTTGTTCAAGCTTTGGTGAGTAGAACAGTGATATTGTCAAATATGTAAATGCATGCCAACATAAAGCATAGATAACATAGCAAACAAACATAGCAGATTAGTTTAAAAAAAAGTGAGAGCCAGTGTGATTCATGATATTCCCACATATGGTTTCCGGCCAAACTACTCACGCTAAAACAGAACCACTCCCTGAGACCTACACACGTGTACAGAGATACAGGCTACACACATGCACAAACCCAGGTCTTAGGCCCCTCCGCTGTGCAGAAGATTAAAATGATCTGCGCTCGTTAAATTAACTGTCCCCAGTGCAGTCTAATTAGCATGTAATAGGACACCAAATCCAGCACAGGAGGCTTGTTATTTAAGGATAAAGCTCATCTCTCATTTGAATGCATTTTTCATAAGCTGTGGTAATTAAGTTTAATTAGCATTATTAATTAAACATGAAAAGTTCTTCATTCCCCCTCTATGTCTGTGCCTGCTTCTGAATGGCACTGAGTGACAGCTCTCACTGGAGAACCGTCGGAAGTCACCGTGAAACAAAGCATCATGTTATCATACCTCAAAGAATACAAAGAGATGTGAATGTATCAAAACAAATCTCACTACAACGATCTGACACTTACTTTGGAAAAAGGGACAACTTCACCTGCAACGCATTTGAGCCATTGACTCTGTTGCCAGAGCAACAAGACCTTTGTAAGCAGCCATTTGAATCTCTTCACTATTAAAATAATGTGGCAAAAGTGGCAGTCTCACTTTAAGAAGTTGAGCGCTTAACATTGCCTGAGTATTGAAATATTATCCTAAAAAAACATTTAAAACATTATCTTTTTTATGCCATGTAATCATTTGTTGTCCAACACCTAGACATGAACCAAAAGCAACACTGGAAAAGCTTAAAAATGCTGTTGTGGTGTTTTTGGCATCTGGAGTATTTAAATTTTTAACATTGATGTGTCTGATCGTTTGCCAGTTTAACAAATGTTGGCAAGCATTGTCAGGACAGTGCAAAGTCCATCAACATTAACTCAATATTTTAAAACAAACATTGCAGGGTGCTGCATTGGGCTCTACTATTAAAAAGGTTTGAAATGTGGGAATGGGTCATCTCATCATTGAATGTCTTTTTAACTACCGTTTTTTATCCGTTCATCGTTATCCATTATACTTCATTGCACAACAAGTTGCATAGTGCTAATATACAATTAAATTGTTCAATGTTCAAATCTTGAATCACACATACAATGTTTTGTAAATAAAGAAAACAACAAAAAATTTGATGTTTTTTATACTCAGATTTTATTCTGAGTATAAAAAGAAGAAAGGAAGTACGGGGAGATTATAGCCAGACTTCAACTGAGTTTCATTGAATTTATTTATTTTTTGCTCAAAACATGATACTTTGTCTTTAACCATTTGTATTTTTTAAGTGTGTTATATTCCAATATACTTCCAATGTTACTTTATGTCCCCATTTTGTTGACTTCCCCTCCTACCCCAGGTGGTTAAGGGTAGGCAGCATCACCTTCATCAGCATTAGGGTACCCTAAAGGTGTATGCCCCCTCCTGTACCTCCTGTTCAGTTCCTTCCTGTACCTCCTGTTCAGCCCCCTCTTGTACGTCCTGTTCAGCCCCCTGCTCTGCTTCCTGTTCAGCTTCCTCCGGTTCTTCCTGTTCAGCCACCTCTTGTGATTCATGTTCAGCCCTCTCCTTTATTTCCTGTACAGCTTCCTCCTTTACTTCCTGTTCATCTGTACATGTGGGGCCAGCTCTGACTCTGATTCGCTCATCCAGTATGTTGACAACACATCACTGGTTGGCCTGACCTCCAACAACAATGAAAGAGCCTAGAGTAGGTGGTTAAAGCCCAAGCAGAGTGGTGCCAGGTTAACAACCTTACCCTCAATTTAAAACAAAAAAAACAGCAAAGGAGATGATGGTGGACTTGGGGGGATGGATAAGATAACACATCCCCTTACACATCGATGGGCTCGCAGTAAAGAAGGGGAAAAATCCAGTTCCTCAGCGTGCAGATCACACAGACCTGAAATGGTCCAACCATACTGACAAAGTGGTGAAGTATGAGCAGCAGTTCCTCTTCGATTATATAGGTGGCTGAAGAAACGTTGACATGTCCCTCAAGAATTCAACACATGCACCACCAAGAGCACACCCTCATTGCCTCAGTGCAATGGCTGTGATCATGGGGTGTTGAGGCCCAGTACGCCTTTGGAAACACGCTGCCTGCCCTCCAGGACATATATTCCACATGGTGTAGCAGACAGGCCACAAAGATCATCATGGACCTCAGCCACCTGAGCCATGGGCTATTAATACTGCCACCATCTAGCAGGCAGAGACGGTTCAGGAGCAACCCCAGCCAGATTGAAAGACTGAAAATCTGCTTCTATCCCCAGGCCATCAGTCTGTTGAACTAACTACATATCTGTCCTGAACTCTAATCTGTACCTTAGAGCCTTTCTGCATACTCACACGGAAATACATACTCCAGCTCACCATGCACACGCTCTACAACACGAACACACTCTCCACGGACACAGTCTTTCCAGCTCACACTCATTCACACCATTACAATCAATGGATTTAGACATGTGCACACACATTTTGTAACTTGTACTTGTGTAGACTTTCTGTTTCTCGTTTCGTATTGGTTACTTTTAATTTAATTTAATGTATTGTTTTGAGTCATGTGAAATAAATGTGACCAATAAGATGTATCAGTCAGATGTTTTATTCCCGCTTCTGTCGGTCCCACATTTTCACCTTCTCTGTCTCTTTCTGTTTCTAATCTCTTTAAATTAAGCCTAGAAAAAATGGAAATGGAATTCCACAAATGTTTGCATATATCTGTATATTCTCATTAATCAATATTTAACATTTAGCTAAATATATTTTAATTCAATGCTGCAATTTACATTAACTGAAAAAAATATATATAAACTGTTTAGAACCCACCAACAAAATGTCCCAGTAGATGTAACAGTAAATCACAACAGATTGCCAGTCATATTAGTGCTGGTTTGTAGCCCTAGTATTTACTGAGGACAGCACAGAACCCCATAATTATTCCCATTCTGTTAAACAGTGGAGTACCCACCACCTTACCCAATCTAAACAAAGCCTCTCCAAAGCCTAATTCCACTTCTCTGTCCCCTGTGAAGCGTATAGTTCCAACAGGTGGTGAACCAATTCAGCCTAGGGAGAATCATGGAGCAAGTCACTTGGCAGCACAGCCTGGCACTTGTCTCTTATTTGTATTTTGGAAGTTGCAAGTTGGCTTGACTTGTGTCCAGCTTATGTCAGAGCTGAGACAGTCAAATCAGGCCTTGTCTTCTAGCAGACAGGGCAAATAAAAAAAAAAAGGGATTGTGCATCTTTCAAATCTTCTTGCTCTACTGCCTGGGCTGTGTATTGGCATTTCCTAGTCCTGTCTTCTACCAAATCAGCTTGGCACTGCGATCCTATCATCATAAGAGCCCTATGCGGAGTCCCTGAGACAGTTGTGTCTGAGAATGGCAACTCACACCATGATTGGTTGAAATGACAAAGAATTCTTCATATTCATCAGCAAAGTATCGTGAGCCGGGAAATTGTTGACAGTCTTGTTGCTGGCCGGAAATAACATACTTTATATAACGTGCAGTATTAACATTTATTCACGATTCATAATAGAAAAGTTGCAAAGAAGTCATGCAGTTTTATACAAAATCTTCAAACTTAACGAACACATTAGCAGGTACTTTTGTATTGTTGCACGACGGTCCTCAAGGGCAAGCAATCCCGTAGTACCTGAATGAAAAAAAAATAAATCCCATAAGTGAGCCAGCTCCAATTAAAAATTGGAGGCCAGATGTTTTTCCTTCTCTGTGTGTTTTCCCAAATGTATCCCCTTGGCAGCCTAAATCCTCTCCTCCTGTGAGATATGTATTTGGATGCACAATAAAGCAACAACCGGCTTTCATTTTCAGCCAACATACTGTATATTCTGATGCGCCCTATTCGAGGAGAACGACAATGCTTCTGCATAAGATATGTCAACATGCTATAGGCACATGTATACTGGTGCTACCTGCGTTTAGCGTCCTTATTGACTTCTCAGACTCCACAGTGAGAAGGGACCCGTGAAGACATATGGGGCAAAGAGTACGGTTCTCATGTCATCTCGGAGGGCCAGGGACCAATTGAAGAAGACAGGTAATGAAAGATTAAGTTTAATAAGCTGATGCATTTGGATGTTATATGCCAGTGCACTGTTGATCACACACAGTACATGCTGTATCCATTGTTTTGTTGCTGTCTGTTTCACACCAAGGGTGTATGTAGTCTTGTCTCCAGGCCTGTAGTGTGTTGATGGCTCACTTTTGATTTGGTTCTGAGAGGGTGCCTTTGGGGAAATGCGAGGGAGGTGAGAAGAGAGTTCTAGATTGAGCTGTCTGACTACTGAGATGTACTTCTCAGTCTTAATCAATGGGCTATACCGCGCACCAACAACCACATGAATGTTTTCCATTTTGACGCCTCATTTCAGAGTCAGGCACTGAGTTGATTAGTCTCCGACTAAATGACAGAACTTTATTTTTCGTGATGCACGGGAGGTAAAGACAGGTGGATTCTCAAACAATCCGATTTGCATACCTTTACCAGCACCTTGTCATGTTACAGAGCATTAACCACGTTCTCCTTCCACTATTGTCAGCCTATTTCAGACAGGCTGGTGCCCCCTTCAGCAGCATTTCTAATCTGAATAGGCATGGAGCAGAGCTGTTTACATGCTCTGCATACACTACATGCGTTGTGATTTTTGGTTTAGGACTAATAATGAATATTCAGGGGGGAGAAAAAAAATCAACAGCAGTTATTTTACTTATTTTAAATTCACTTTTATGAAGCATGGGTCACTAATGTGCGGTGCAAACAGCTTTCAAATGTACTCAGGTCCTTGAATTCATCCCATAAAATGATTAGCATGCATAATTAAACAGCATTAATGATAATGTATCTCACCACTGAGGATTGCCTACCCATGGCTAACAGTCAGAGTGGAGGTGCCACAGCCCCTGAACTAAGTCTGTTGGGAGGCCCAGGGCTGGGATTAGGGTTGGGGTACAGCTCTCTCTGGCACACTGTCTTTCGCTTGACTCTTCTTTCCCTCATTAGGAACAACACTCTAACTCCATTTCAATCACTCTCACTCTGTGTCACTTTCCACTACTTGCTCTCGCACTCAAACACTTGCTCAATCACTTGCTCTCTAACACCCAAAGACTGTCTTAATCACTGTCTTTCTCTGCCAATATCTCCTTCAGTCGCTCTCATGCTGAAATACGTATCAATCATCCTCTCCGCCAGTCTCTCCTTAACTTACTCTCATACCCAGAAGTGTACCACAGTTTCGAATTCCTATATTCCTTGATATGCAATTTCTAGCTTCATCTCAGTTAATGTAAGCCATGCACAAAATGACATCGCCCATGAAAGGGAAGTGAACGGTCTTTGTCCCTCATAAAATGTGAACAATGTGTATTTCCTATCAAATAGCATCAGAGTCACCTAAAACTGTGAGCTCTTCAAACAGCTGTGGAGTCAGCTAAAGCTGTGACCTCTTTAAACACTATCTGACCTAGCCGAATGTGATCTTTTCAAAGAGCATCCAAGCAAGCTGAACTGTGATCTCCAAACAGCATCCAAGCCTGTTGTAACTGTGATCTCTTTAAACAGCGTCAGAGCTAGTTGATACTGTGATCTATTCAAACAGCGTCAGTCAGCTTTAACTGTGTACTACATAAAAAGTATTAGAGCCATTTGATAGTGATCCCTTCAAACGGTGTCAGAATGAGCGGAAAGTGTGTGTCAGCAGTATCAGAGCCAGCTGAAACTGTGATATCTTCAAACAACATCTAAGCCAGCTGAAACAGTGATATCTTCAAGCAGTATCAGAGCCAGCTGAAACAGTGATATCTTCAAGCAGTATCAGAGCCAGCTGAAACTGTGATATCTTCAAACAACATCAAAGCAAGCTGAAACAGTGATATCTTCAAACAACATCAAAGCCAGGTGAAACAGTGAAATCTTCAAACAACATCAAAGCCAGCTGAAACAGTGATATCTTCAAACAACATCAAAGCCAGCTGAAACAGTGATATCTTCAAACAACATCAAAGCCAGCTGAAACAGTGATATCTTCAAACAACATCTAAGCCAGCTGAAACAGTGATATCTTCAAGCAGTATCAGAGCCAGCTGAAACAGTGATATCTTCAAGCAGTATCAGAGCCAGCTGAAACTGTGATATCTTCAAACAACATCAAAGCCAGCTGAAACTGTGATCTTTTTGATCTGCTTTAGATCAATCTAAAACTGATCTCTTCAAGTAGTGTCAGAGTGAGCTGAAACTGTCCTCTCTTCAAATAGCACAAGAGCCAGCTGTAACTGTGATCTCTTCAAATAGTGTCTGAGTGAGCTGAAATTGTCCTCTCTTCAAACAGCACAAGAGCCAGCTGTAACTGTGATCTCTTCATACAGCATCAAAGCCATATGATTTGATCACAACTAAATCAAGAAACCTTTGTTTATGGTGAAGACAGAACAACATGTGGGTAACATTGGGATTTTTCATTCCAGAAATGCATTACATCTTCACTACCATGTAAAACAAAATATACATACAGCGATGAACATTTATAATCAATCAATTTGCAACTGTGTTACCTTCTAAACCAACATATAGCCAGCCTTATTTATGAAGTGTGAAAACTCAAAGCCAAGCGTTGTTATTTGTTCCCCAGGTCTAATGACCTTACCAGAAAATAATTATTTCCATACATCACAAAATAATAGGTCCACTGTTTATCCCCATTCTAAAGCATTCTGGGAAAGGAGAGTTTATCCTTTGCTAATTAGCATCTCTCAGTGAGGAGCTTAAAAATAAACAGAGGTGTTAGTTATGTGTGAAGAAATAATTCCATGCTTTGATAACAACAGGACACCCTCAAGCATAGAAACCGTAGCGTGCTACAGCTAATTAAGAAAGGATTTGGCTGAAAAGCAAGGCTATTTTTCCACATTATGCACAGATTTATTTATGAGTGCATAGACTACATTCGCAGTGGGCTGAAAATGATTGGGATCCCAACAAATGCTTTGCCTCCGATTATCACAATGGGGTGATGATATGTCGTGCCTTCAACCATAATTTTGACACATATTTGTATCCTTGCTATAGCCTAATTGCTAAAGTTAACACTCAATGCTCCTTTTCTGTCTTGCAGTTGTTGTTATTTGCAGGATTACTGTGTAAATCTTTTCTGTGAGGAATACCAATAATTTGAACAGCCTGAACCAGTCAACAGACCAGAGGCAGACTTAATGGTTTGAAAGCCCCAGTCAGAGCAAAGTCTGATGCCTGCCTCAGTAGGGTGAAACACTGGGTCGCCACATTCATCCTATTGGCTAATTACTACCTAGATCCCACACAAGATCTTTTAACTAGTTAAAAACAAATTTATGCATTTCATGTCCCAAATAATTTGCGTGAACACAGAAAACACAATGTTAGCATCTCTCAGGGTAACCTGGGCTAACAAATCCCTTGGGTACCCCCCCCTTCCCTAGTTGCCACTCCTCTACAATTAGCACTTTCATCTGTCATCTAGCTCAGTTTTTCAAGTCACTCCAAAAAAAACACACATTTTAATGGTAGTGTGGCATTTTTGCCCAATTACTTTAAAACTGTACAGCTGTTAGTGCATACAGTATTTAGGAGTTGAGACATAAAACAACAACAAACAAACAAACAGATACCACTTACCATAACTAGCTAGCTGGGAATCATATTATCCTTCAATCCTCTCTACAACAGGAGACTACATTGTGTCCACAGACCCTGAACAAATGTGAAGCCAGACCGAAATGAATCGTTTAGATTGTTCTGTTTGTCCGGGGAGGGTGGCCTGGAGCGGAGATGTATTTTTTATTTGTCTTATTGCTATTATTATTATTTTATCTGGGCCTGGTTCACGAGAGCCTTTGATGATTCGAGGCCCAGGGCTGTTCTACCTGATGGTGTGCCCACCGGTGCATCAGAACCTACACAGCCCTTATCTTCAGCAACACTACTACATCAACGTCACCCAAAACCTTTCCCGCACCTCCGCACCAAAACGCCATGATAAAAGCTCCCACCCGTTAGATGCCACTCCCATGACATCTGACTCGCCCATTCCTTTCACCACAGCTGCACTGACAGTTCCACTTGCACACTTCACGTCTGCCGCCCTCGCAGCCACACCAGTCCAAAACACCCCTGGCCTCGCAGTACCCATCCCCGGCCCCGCTTATATCCGCTCCGCAAAGATGCAAGACATCTCGGAATTAGAGAGAGAAATGCATTAGGCAGCTGTTTAATTCATTCCCACGCTTTCCTCATAACCATAAATATCTATTCCCCGTGTGGATCTACATGAACAGGGGGCCCACTTTAGAGGAAAAGGACTCAAGTGTTGAACACTCAAGTGCCTGCCTGTCTGCCTAAAGCATGTTTCCTGCTGTATTTTTGACTTTAATTTCCTGATAACATGATTCTGCATGAAGGCATAGGTACAACGGGTGACAGAGAAATCAAATTCTCCAAGAAAGGAGTTTTCAGTAACATTCTTCTTCACACATTGAGTACTTTATTCACATACATAACCATTCTGCTATGCGTCCTTTCTTACTGGCTTTTCATAATGACATAGGTTAATATGCATTTTGATTAATAGGACAAGACTTAAATGTTGAATAAATGGCATGCACTCATCTAGGCTTAGAAGGTATGGACCAAATACAGCAGCGAAGCCAAATAATGAAATGTATTATCCTTGGAATACAAGCCACTTAGAATTCAGAGTTGGTATGCGGATAGCACTGATCCTTCGCACCCTGAAACACAGCTTTAGACAAGTGTGAATGTTTAACACCAACCCAACATATCCTTTTACCCTGCTCTCTCTCTCTCACTAATACTGATCCAACCTAGACCCCAACATTCTGCTGTCTCTCTCAATCCTTTAAAGAAGCAGTCTTAAACTTTTGCGATTATTAGTCTTTAAAATATTTAAACCTCTCATATCTGTTATTTCATGTTATTTATATGTACATCATCTTTAAGTAAAATCACTAATATACCTCAGTTATTCATGAAATTACAAGTTTGAAAACAAGTGGTTGTAATGAAATGTGGCACACATTGGCACATACATGACAGTACAACATTTTCAAGGGGACCCTTTTTGACTACAGATCCACCCTAGTCCCTAACATTCTGCAGGGTCTCTCATACAGTACCCTCACTAATACAGATCCACAATAGACCCCAACATTCTGCAGGGTCTCTCATACAGTACCCTCACTAATACAGATCCACAATAGACCCCAACATTCTGCAGGGTCTCTCATACAGTACCCTCACTAATACAGATCCACAATAGACCCCAACATTCTGCTGTGTCTCATACAGTACCCTCACTAATACAGATCCACAATAGTCCCCAACATTCTGCAGGGTCTCATACAGTACCCTCACTAATACAGATCCACAATAGACCCCAACATTCTGCAGGGTCTCTCATACAGTACCCTCACTAATACAGATCCACAATAGACCCCAACATTCTGCAGGGTCTCATACAGTACCCTCACTAATACAGACCCACAATAGACCCCAACATTCTGCAGGGTCTCATACAGTACCCTCACTAATACAGATCCACAATAGACCCCAACATTCTGCAGGGTCTCTCATACAGTACCCTCACTAATACAGATCCACAATAGACCCCTACATTCTGCTGTCTCACAGCTCCTACAGGGTATGACAATGACAATATTTTGTTTTGTGGACTCGTGGGCATGTTTTCATGCTCTCTGAGAATGAGAACTTGGAAAATAATTTTCTGTATATCACGTTTTTAAAAAAATCGATGTAAGTTGCAGGATTTGGAATGTGGTTTTGCTTTGTGTTTACACAGCAATTAATTAGCTTTTCTCTCTCTCAAAACTCAATATTTTTTATGGTTAGCTGAGCACAATGAATGAAATAACCCTTTACACTTGATTGATATGACAAGGAACTGATATCAGAACTGTTTCAACTTCAGTTATTTTGACTCAGTCCATGTTCTGTCAGGCTAATGATAAAGCATAATCTGTAAGAACAAACTCAGTAACTCTGGAAGAGCAGTGTTCAGTTCAGCAGCATCTGCACAGTGTCTCAGTGGAATGGCTTTGATCTCACACACTTAAGTAAGTAAACACAATACATACAAATGATATATAATCACCCAAGTACCACCCAGATCTAGTAATCGATCTGTGCTGTTGACCTCACCGCTGATTGCCTCTTTCCAGGCTGGGGGTGAAATGTGTTTGGTCAGCATAAACACAGCACCCACCAGCAGTCAGCCAGGGGTGTATTAGCTAGCTTAATGTAGCCCTGGCTCTACTAAAGTCCACCAGCTGAAAAATACAACCAGTCTCCCTCTAGGAGAGCATGGGTGTCTGTCTCTCTCCGAAGGTCTGTCTGTCTGTCTCTCTCTCCCACTCTCTTTCTCTGTCTCGGTATCCCACTAAAATCAATGTCAATGAAATATGGAGACATTTGGAGACATTTGTCATCACTCATCGGACCGAAACAATAAGGAGGAGTGAACCCAGTCATGTAATAAAGTTAGGTGCTATGTTACATCTTGTCTCTGTTTAGATGAGAATAGATTTACTGACCATATTGATAACCAAGGTTCTGCTCGTGTGGTGCCACAATAATATAGACAGAACGTGCTCTGGCAAAAAAAAAGAAGCCAAATATATTTTTCTAAGGAGTATAAGATTGCATAACATGATGGAAAATGAATATCAAGTGTGATCCATCACTTTTGACAGGCTGGCGAGATGGTGGTTCAGGGTGGAAAAATGAATTATATTTCCAATGCAGCCTGACAATGAGCCGCAGGAACACGTGTGTATTTTCTGACAATGTTCATGATTGCAATGTCGGTGGTGAAAAGGTGTTTGTGCCGCCTTTGAAAGTTTTGATGTAGAACTGCCCTTTTTTGGGGGTTGGAATTCTTGGCAACACTCACTGTTAACCAATATCTGAAAAATTTACTGTATCCATGGGAATGAATAGTCTCACTTAGGGGAGGAAGGACGTCGCCTTTATCTAGTGCAGTTTTGTCAAAATACTGTGGCACTCTGGAGAGCTGTAAAACACATCATTAGAGACACACTGACCACAGAATCCATTTGAAAGTATAACCAACAGTTTAATCTAATTTAAAGTGTGTGGGATGAGGGCCCATTAGTCGCTTATAATAAACAAGAACACACCATTAAATTAATCTCTGCTGCAGAAGAGCCATTTAATTAAATGTATAATATCTGCAAAGTTAGGAGTCTGTTGAGATGTATGACAATATGTGGGTGGAGGAGTAGGCCGTTCTGCTGTGTGTGTACACGGACAAATGTGTTCGAGTTTGTGTGTCAATGAGCTCAAGACCGAGAGAGACAGCCAAACAAACACATGCATACATACAAACACACATAAGCACCTGCACGTCAGACTGACAGCATCACTTGCATTGTGCATACACACTGCACCTCATTTTTTACAATGAAGTCACGCTAAAACATTCGTCAGTGTAAGACCCCAAACCATGCAAGCTTGAAAGCAGGATTTCTGGACTACAAGATAGTGTCGCTTCATCAGATCAGAATCAATCTGTGACTTTTCCCAAAATTAGTTTTCTTAGAAAACCTACTGTCTGGACTGAACCGTTTCAGCCACACACGGTGAACCACTCAGTTGTACTCATGGGATTGGTAGGTACTTGGGAGGTGTTGAATTTCTCTGTGATGCACACGAGCTTCAGGGGAGACATTTGAAAGTAGGTACCATTTGAAGGTACGTATGTTCTGTAGCGTTTCAGTGGAAGGTTTTTTTTTTTTTTACTGAGGAAAGAATGAAAATAATAACATGTCCAAATATGGGTCTATAGATTTTCTTTTTCTCTAAAACTTCAACACCTAGATCCTTGTGATTTTCTTTTTTCCATTTACAGATATTACAGATATGCAATATTAAGTTAGGATCTATGGACGGCAGTAAAGGCCAATTGTGTATTTTTATATTAGAGCAGGAGTCTCCAAAATCAAATTGCTAAATTACTTATCATGTGATTATTGAAGAACAATTGCATATGTTAGCTTCAAACACATTAAAAGGGAAAATATCTTTTGAGTTTTTAAGTCTTTGTCAGTATCCTGGAGTGTGTGGATTAAGGTTTTCAACTTTGGGTTTTGAATCCACACTAATGTCAAAATGACGCCGCTAAATGTGCATGCATGTTCATTAGCCACATTTCTTATATAATTAAGAAGAGGGTTGAATCACTGCACAATCAATGTTGCTTCCCAGCTGGAGAAGAGCTTCACTTCTCCCAGGCTATACAGTTCACTTCTCCCAGGCTATACAGTACACTTTGCATTTGAAATATTCTGTATAGGCCTTTCTATGACTGCAACCATCATGCTCACATGAGACAAAAACTGAAATGATCAAAGAATAATCTTCTAAAACTTCTATCAGAACAGGCATGAAAAGACACAAGGAGAGCATTGGTTGTTTAAGTTGCATTTGAATAAAAAAAAGCCATTACACAGGAAATGGCAAGTGTAATCTCCAGAGCTCTGAGAGGGGAAATCACACAGTCTAATTAAAGTGCAGAGACACCACAGGCAGCACCTCGCTTGGCTCCTGCAGTCAGCCTGGGAGAGACAGCCGAGATAGATGCTTTTCCCCCCTCAAATAATTATACTGGTGTTTTATTTTCTCTTGCTGAGAGCATCAGAGAGCTCAGATGGAGTGCGGCAGGTTTCCTTGGTGAAGAGCTGATTTGGAATCCTTACTCTGTTCCTCTGTACCTTAGCACTGGGCAGTAAAAGCCGGTCAGACAAGTCGCATTCAGTGTCTAGCTGTGAAAACAACACACTGGGATGGGGTTCAGGTATGGGAGGTGTCAGGACGAGTTGGGAGTACAGAGAAAGTGCTCTTCGGCTGCCAGGGGTCAGAACATAATGTGTGGAAGGAGTTGTAAAATACTAGCTTGTCTTCCAGCTACCTTCTGCTTTTCCAACTTAAACCCGGGCTCACCTGAAAACTATATAATAAAGTAACACTACATGGAATGCATGTAATTTCTTCAAATTACAGGAAAATATATAATTTCGCTATTTTATTGCATTGTAACGACATCATTGCAGTTCTGGCAAAAATACAGACATTTACAGTAAGTGTTTTTCACCCAATTTAGATTTTGGGTGTTTTGTTGATACACAATAGATTAATTGAAATGAGCTGTGGAACATCGCCATAACATTAGTGTAGGCATCGTACATTTCTTGGAGAAAACAGAACATAATGAATGCTAAAAGATCTCAATATGGCATATGGCATATTTAGCACCATGGACAGCTAATCTCCAGTACTTTTCATTCATCATCAAGGATAACAGATAAACATCCTTCAGTGCTTCATGCAGCAGAGGCAACAAATAGGTGTGTGATCCTGAGAAGAAGTGTCCATGTGTGTACGAGAGAGAGGAAGAGAGAGCGAGTGAGAGAAATAAAAGCCTCCAAAGGCAAGTTATGACTTATATCTACTCCTACTCTTAGAAACTGTCTTTGACTAGAGGGAAAACAACTGTGAGATCTCTGTGGGAGAAGCTCTATACCGGAGCCCATTAAGGGTGAATGAGAGAGAGCTGCATTGTGGCCAGCTGAAATGTATGATGAAAGAGGGTATTAACGGCACACAGCAATGAGAAAGAAACAAACCGGCACACCCAAAACAGCAGAGAGTTGAGCGTTTATTTCTCTCATTAGTGCCTGGCGAATTAAATCAATCCTTCAGACCAGTGGCTTCTGAGCGCCTCTGAGCCCCATTCTCATTCAACAGACAACATCTAAAGGCCTAATTACGCCAGTCCCCTAGCCTGTAGTTAGGGAGAGCTTCTCCACTGGTTTGGTTCTACACTGCATCTATGACACCGTGGTCCCCAGGGCACTGGCTTCACAGACACTGCTGCCAAGGAAGCTCTCTCTGGTTTCTGGCCCCTTATTTGGGAAGGAGAGATATGTGGCGGAAAAAAAGAGCCCCCTGCTCCATATCCCTGACAGCTCATTACCACGGAAACAGCCCTGCCCTGACATCACTGTCCAGCCCCTTGGCTTGGAGAGAAAGATGAAGAAGGAAAAAAGTGTTGGAAAGAAAGAAGACACTGACTCTAATTAAGACACTAAACTGCAGAGTTAGTAGGTCTCCAGCGGATTACACTCCTTTAAGCCTCCGCCAGCTGGTGGACAGGGACCAAGGAGAGACTTGTTGTCATGGACAGGGACCAAGGAGAGACTGTTGTTGTCATGGACAGGGACCAAGGAGAGACTGTTGTTGTCATGGACAGGGACCAAGGAGAGACTGTTGTTGTCATGGACAGGGACAAAGGAGAGACTGTTGTTGTCATGAACAGGGACCAAGGAGAGTCTGTTGTTGTCATGGACAGGGACCGTGTAGAGACTGTTGCAGTCAAAGACAGGGACTATGCTAAGATAGTCGTTGTCATGACAAGGACTGTGTAGAGACTGTTCTTGTCATGGACCATGTAGAGACTGTGGTTGTCATGACAGGGACTATGTAGTTGCTAGTAGTTGTTATGAACAGGGACCACGTAAGGACTATAGTTGTCATGCACAGGGACTGTGCAGAGACTGCTGTTGTCATGGACAGGGACCATGTAGAGACTGCTGTTGTCATGGACAGGGACCATGTAGAGACTGAGAGTTATAATAGACATGGAGTTTGTCTCCACAGTTCAACAGTCAATATGATACATTCTCTGTTATTGAGGCAGGGTCAAAGAGGATTCACCAGACATGATGACATGGCAGTTTTATCTGAAGTGCACTATAATTGCTCTCTTTTGGGGCGAGAGATGCAGTGCTTATTAACATAATAAAACTAGCTGCATTACGAAAGAAGATAATTCATCATCCATGTCTGATTCAGTCTTTTAATAACACACATAGGTATGGGTATCGCTTTGGACTATAGGATGAGGACTTAATTCAGGACTGTAATGATACTTTTGATAATAATTAATGGATTAATGAGTGAATTAATTAAATAACTTTTGATATCTTGGCGAGCGTTTAAGCTCTTTAAGTAAGTGTTTACCTCCCACCTCCCCACTGAGAGGCTGGGGGTAATTAATGCTCTCTCCACGGGAGACTGTGGGGTGGCAGATGGCTTGGGTTACTCACAGTGCACCACCGCAAACATGCTCGTTTGTCATATTGGGCAGAAGAAGTGGGATAATGCTGCACTCGACTTTTATCCTAGAATTAGTGGGATTGTATTGTTCGAAAACTCTAAAATGTTTTGGGAAAATGGTTTAAGAAGTGAATTTCTGGCAATGTGTTCAACCGTCACTCACAACATCCAATCATGATGGTACAACAGTTGGGAAAACTAGCACAAAATTGTGATTTGTAATAATAGGCTGTTCTCTCACTTTAGTCAGCAGGTCTTTGCCCATCAAACCACAAAATAAAGATTTTGTGGACTAAACACCTGTTGCAAGGCACTATGCCTTCCAAGAGGAAGAAACAGAGTATTTTCCCATGGTGAATAATTATCATCCCATCTCATCAAGGGATTCCATGTAGACCTGTTTCAGTACCTATTTGAAATGTGAACACAATTTCCCCAACAAAACTGGGAGTATCCTCATACCTGCTGGCTGTGTTAAAGCATGTAATATTGCTTTAATGAACTTCAAATATGTGTCTCAGGTTGGCAGGGAAGCTTCAACTACCAAAGGGATGCATTTGGGAAAAAAACACAGTGAAGGCATAACATCTGGCCTACCATTTTTAATTAGATCTGGATCACAAGCAGGTTTTGCTTGTTCTGTTTGTGTGGGACATCTTGGCCTTGATAACCACCTGACGCTGCCCTGACTGGAACCAGATGAGGGGGTCTCAGGAGGAGCTGGGATCAAGGGCCAACATGTGGTAGCATGCTAAATTGTTAGTTCACATCCCTATAACGTCATAGACCATTCTGAATGGATAGACGGCACTATAGGAATTTTATATCATAACTACACAGTCAGGTGTTTGTTATACATAACTATCTTCTGTCAGTTAGGTGTTAGATACGTACCTTTCTTCTGTCAGTCAAGTTTTAGATACATAGCTAGCTATCTTCTGGCAGTCAGTTGATATTGCTAGGTATCTTCTCTCAGTTATGTGTTAGATATATTGCTAGGTGTTTTTCTCTCAGCGAAGTGTAAGGAGTGTAAGATAAATAGCTAGTCAGGTTTTAGATATATAGCTATGTATTTTGTTTCAGTCAGGTGTTAGATATATAGCTAGGTATCTTCTGTCTGTCAGATGTTAGATACATAACTAGGTATCTTCTCTCAGCTAGGTGGTACATACATTGCAACCAAGGGTGTAGGAGTGACTCTGATATTGGGGGACACACACTGACTACAGTGTGAATGTTAATGTATTCACCAAAATGTCTATTTTATATGTAGTTCAGCGTGTTTTGATAGGATTCAAGCGTTCAGTATGAATATTCCAATCAGCTTGACTTTAAGAAAGTAGCAATTTCTGATCATGCAATAGTCCTAACTAGCATTGGTAAATTATACCGTGTGTGATTTTTTTTGCACAGTGGGACTTTTCAGCTGGAAAGGCATTTCAGATAGACGATAATGTAACCAGAGTGTATTTTTGAAATGACCATTATTACAATGATGTTGATAACATCTCAGTTAGGCATGTTAGTCCAGCTTTAAGTTTTCCAATCTGCTCCTACAGACCGCCTTGAATCAATACTTATCACTAATTTACCTGTTGGTTTGTGGCCTCTCTCCCACGCTATGTCTGCCTCTCTGACCAGTGTTATTGTTATGACTGCCTGTCTTCTGCATAAAGTAACACATACAGTACACCCCTAAATTCAGATTGTGTCTTTTTATCAGAGATCATATTCAGTGACTTCAGATTTATTTACATGATGAGAAATCAACAGTCTATCTTGGCCTGGCACTTATCAATGAATTACCTGTTGGTTTGTGGCCTCTTTCTCTCCCTCCTTATCTATCACTTTTCTGCCATGATCATACGTAACATACAGTGGATATAAAAAGTCTACACACCCCTGTGAAAATGCTAGGTTTTTGTGATATAAAAGAATGAGACAAAGATAAATCATGTCAAAACTTTTTCCACTTTTAGTGTGACCTATAATGTGAACAATTCAATTGAAAAACAAACTGAAATCTTCAAGGGGGAAAAATGAAAAATAAAAGCCTTACAATAACCTGGTTGCATAAGTGTGCACACCCTCTTATAACTGGGGATGTGGTTGTGTTCAGAATTAACCAATCACATTCAAACTCATGTTAAATAGAAGTCATTACACACCTGCCGTCATTTAAAGTGACTCTGATTAATCACAAATAAAGTTCATCTGTTCTAGTAGTATTTTCCTGACATTTTCTTAGTTGTATCTCAGAGCAAAAGCCATGGTCTGCAGAGAGCTTCCAAAGCATCAGAGGGATCTCATTGTTGAAAGATTTCAGTCAGGAGAAGGGTACGAAAGAATTTCCAAAGCATTAGATATACCATGGAACACAGTGAAGACAGTCATCATCAAGTGGAGAAAATATGGCACAACAGAGACATTACCAAAAACTGGACGTCCCTCCAAAATTGATGAAAAGACGAGAAGAAAACTGATCAGGGAGGCTTCCAAGAAGCCTACAGCAACATTAAGGAACTGCAGGAATTTCTGGCAAATACTGGCTGTGTGCTACATGTGACAACAATCTCCCATATTCTTCATATGAATTGGCTATGGGGTAGGGTGGCAAGACAGAAGCCTTTTCTTACAAAGAAAAACATCCAAGCCCAGCTGAAGTTTGCAAAAACAAACATCAAGTCCCCCAAAAGCACGTGGGAAAATGTGTTATGGTCTGATGAAACCAAGGTTGAACTTCTTGGACATAATTCCAAAAGGTATGTTTGGCTCAAGAACACCACTGCACATCACCCAAAGAACACCATACCCACAGTGAAGCATGGTGGTGGCAGCATCATGCTTTGGGGCTGTTTTTCTTCAGCTGGAACCGGGGCCTTAGTTAGGGTGGAGGGAATTATGAACAGTTCCAAATGCCAGGAAATTTTAGAAAGCTGAAGATGAAGAGGAAGTTCACCTTTCAGCACGACAATGACCCAAAGCACACATCCAAATCCACAAAAGCATGGCTTCCCCTGAAGAAGATTATCGTTTTGGAATGGCCCAGCCAGAGCACAGACCTGAATCCAATTGAACATCTGTGGGGTGATCTGAAGAGGGCTGAGCACAGGATATCCTCGCAATCTGACAGATTTGGAGCGCTTTTGCAAAGAAGAGTGGGCAAATATTGCCACGTCAAGATGTGCCATGCTAATAGACTCCTACCCAAAAAGACTGAGTGCTGTAATAACATCAAAAGGCGTTTCAACAAAGTATTAGTTTAAGGGTGTGCACACTTATGCAACCAGGTTATTGTGAGTTTTTTATTTTTCCCCCTCAAAGATTTCAGTTTGTTTTTCAATTGAATTGTTCACGTTATAGGTCACATTAAAGGTGGAAAAAGTTCTGACATGATTTATCTTTGTCTCATTCTTTTACATCACAAGAACCTGGCATTTTAAC
>JACXGI010010637.1:0-27103 GCA_016801175.1 Esox masquinongy
AGCTGAAGGCCACTATCAGAGCAACCTGGGCTCTCATAACACCTGAGCAGTGCCACAGACTGATCGACTCCATGCCATGCCGCATTGCTGCAGTAATTCAGGCAAAAGGAGCCCCAACTAAGTATTGAGTGCTGTACATGCTCATACTTTTCATGTTCATACTTTTCAGTTGGCCAACATTTCTAAAAATCCTTTTTTAATATTAGTCTTAAGTAATATTCTAATTTTCTGAGATACTGAATTTGGGATTTTCATTAGTTGTCAGTAATAATCATCACATTTAAAAGAAATAAACATTTGAAATGTATCAGTCTGTGTGTAATGAATGAATATAATATACAAGTTTCACTTTTTGAATGGAATGACTGAAATAAATCAACTTTTTGATGATATTCTAATTTTATGACCAGCACCTGTATATATTTTTCATGTGCTACATGATTCCATGAAGGGTTGCTATGACTTTGAAAGTCTAGACTAGAGCTAACAATGATGTTGTATGCTGACATGTATTTCCTGGACCTGTCTGGTTTTAAACCTGGACAGTGCATTCAGCTGCTATGATTGTCATACATATGTTTAAAATATAGGTCTTTCAAAAGGATTTTATTAAAAGCCACAAAATAAACAATTAGGCTTCAACAATGTGCTTCATGTTTTATTTCTGGGGGAGAATCCCAAGTTCTAGTGATTAATAGGATTATCTACTGTTGTGCTCAAGTTTGCATACCCTGGCAGAAATTGTGAAATTTTGGCATTGATTTTGAAAATGACTGATCATGCAAAAAAACTTATTTAAGGATAGTGATCATATGAAGCCATTTATTATCATAGATGTTTGGCTCCTTTTTAAATCATAATGATAACCGAAATCACCCAAATGGCTCTGATCAAAAGTTTACATAGCCTTGAATGTTTGGCCTTGTTACAGACACACAAGGTGACACACAGGTGAAAATGGCAATTAAAGTTTAATTTCCCACACCTGTGGCTTTTTAAATTGCAATTAGTGTCTGTGTATAAATAGTCAGTTTGTTAGCTCTCATGTGGATGCACTGAGCAGGCTAGATACTGAGCCATGGGGAGCAGAAAAAAAAATAAAAAAAAAACTGTCAAAAGACCTGTGTAACAAGGTAATGGAACTTTATAAAGATGGAAAAGAATATAAAAAGATATCCAAAGCCTTGCAAATGCCAGTCTACTGTTCAATCACTAAAGTGGACAATTTGGGGATCTATTGATACCAAGCCAAGTTCAGGTAGACCAAGAAAGATTTCAGCCAAAACTGCCACAAGAATTGGTCGGGATACAAAAAAAAAAACACTGGTAACCTCAGGAGAAATACAGGCTGCTCTGGAAAACGACGGTGTGGTTGTTTCAAGGAGCACAATATGACGATACTTGAACAAAAATGAGCTGCATGGTCGAGTTGCCAGAAAGAAGACTTTACTGCGCCAATGCCACAAAAAAGCCCAGTTACAATATGCCCGACAACACCTTGACACACCTCAAAGCTTCTGGTACACTAATTTGGAGTGACGAGACCAAAATAGAGCTTTATGGTCACAACCATAAGCACTATGTTTGGAGAGGGGTCAACATGGCCTATAGTGAACAGAATACCATCCCCACTGTGAAGCGTGGTGGTGGCTCACTGATGTTTTGGGGGTGTGTGAGCTCTAAAGGCATGGGGAATCTTGTGATAATTGATGGCAAGATGAATGCAGCATGTTATCAGAAAATAATGGCAGACAATTTGCATTCTTCTGCACAAAAGCTGCGCATGGAACGCTCTTGGACTTCCCAGCTCGACAATGACCCTAAGCACAAGGCCAAGTTGACCCTCCAGTGGTTACAGCAGAAAAAGGTGAAGGTTCTGGAGTGGCCATCACAGTCTCCAGACCTTAATATCATCGAGCCACTCTGTGAAATTCGGCTTACCAAGATAAGATGTCTACAGCCCTTGAGAAGTTAGCCAAAGCTATTAGTTCTCTGTTGTTGGCACATCCTGTACAATTGAGCAGAGCCGAAACACACAATGGCCTTACTAACTTACTTGGATTATCCTTGAATAAGCATATGCAATATGATTTCATTGTACTATGGAATAACAAAATTTCTACCACACGTCTCTTGACCAAAGACTTTTATAACTAAACCAAGGCAGTTTGTAACCTTTTCAAACGAAGTGAAGCTGATCCTCGGCTAGAAGGTGGGCCTTGCAGAAATTAGAGAGATCCTACTGGGCAATATTTTTACCTTCTAGATTGTTTGGCAGGTATTTATTGTTCGTAACATTGTCAGGCCATGTTTGGAGTACACCATGATGACCTGACGCTTCAGATTTATGAATCTGGAGAGAATACCCACTTCACTTATTCCATTATTTCAACACATTCCATTAAAGTTTAAAGTGTTGTTAAATCTTGTGGGTTCAGGCATATTCTTAAAGGGATAGGTCGTCCAGAAATCATATTTCAGTGACCGTCCCCTTACCCCCAGCACATAGTTATTTTTCAAAACGATCCATTATTCAACTCTGTCTCAATCAGTAATTAGCGTTATTAGCATCGTACAAATTCATGAATGGAAACCGTATGTACCCCTATGGCAAAGCTGCATTGCAAGTGGAAAACTACTCTAAAACAATCCAAACTAAGACAAGTGGGGTTGTTTACCTCAAAGAACATGACGATGTTGTATTCCTCAAAATAAAGTTTTAATTTTCATGATATAATTCTCATTTCAAATAAATGGGTACTTCCTGTGTTTACCAGTTTTGTTCACAATTGTATCAATCCACTCGGGAAGAGTAAATGTATACACAGTAAACAAAAGTTAGTATTCGCACGCTAGATAGCAAGTTACCGATTTCATCTTTGATATTCACCTTGGACAGTCAAACTTTATTTGCTTGAGAGAGAAAGGAAAATACATATATATTATGTCTGACTGAATACGAGCAGGAAGAACATTTTTAGGGATAGATTCTTACTTGTTCTAACCACTTCTCTTTTCACGTGCCTATGACTGAGCTCTTAAACTTAACCACACTGTTTAGCCTTATAGCTTCCTATGTTTTTATCACTTAAACTTAACTTCACTGTTTAGTCTTACAGCTTTTATAGCTTCCTATGTTTTTATCACATTTTATTTTGTTTTATTCTATTTCTATTTTCTTATTCTGTTTTATTATTATGCTGTATTTTATATTTCTCTTTTTGATTTATTTTGTTATTAAATGTATATTTTGCTATATTTTACCAATCATAATGCAAGTTCTGGTGCTATCAGAGGAATAACCTCTGTGTAAATGTAACAATCTGCGGATGATGGATAATGCAAGTTCTTGTGCTGCTGTTTAGACATCGATGTAGGGTATTTTCTCACAAAAGGACTGATGAGTTTATCCAAGCGCTGGAGCGCGAGGATTGAGATACCGGGGTGGTACAGCAAACAGTTATGGTAACTGCAATTCATTGGGGATGAATATAAAATGCATGTACAGACATGGCATAAATGTCCCCCTGGAATACGAGGATTGAGATACCGGGGTGTTGAAGTTCATGCAGTCCCCCTGGAGACAGCTGAGCTAGAGAATTGTAACAATCTGAATGTTTTAATTCCATTGCATTTTGTATTTTTATTTTCACTGTAAAGCACATTGAATTGCTTCTATGTATGAATTGTGCTATATAAATAAACTTGCTTGCTTGCATAATACACAGATGATGATTTGACCGAATAGAAACTTGGAGAGCAGCTAAATGGGGGCGATGGTGAATCCGTTAATCCCCAACCCTTGCCCAGAATATCCGGAGGCATTATGTACTTTGTGTATTATAACATAACGATCGGAAATATTACTTACAATCTGTCTTGTCTCCACAGGTTAAACTGGGTAATTTGATGGAAGTGCATTCGCCTTTAGTCCTCTTCTAAGTGAACGTGGGTCACGATCCTCTGTATTAATATGTTTCTCACAGAAATTTTATGTCTCGTTGGCGAAGTTGCTCCATTGATTCTCCCACAATACGACTCGGAGAGGCAGAGTTATTGTCCCAATTGCAGAGTGGGTAGAATTTAATTAACTCAAGATCCACGAGCAGGCAAACGAGCAGGCAGAAGTAGACATCGATACAAACAAAGAAAATCCAGAAGTTCAAATTTCAAAGTTTATTTATCAAATGCACCGAATAACATAGCGTCAACCTGCACAATGAAATTCTTGTGACATGACACACGACATCTGTGTAGTAAGAATGAAGAATTATATAAAGCCATAATATAGCAATAATACACGTGTACACTAGCAGCAATTTTAAAAAGCTAGGCAAAGCAACCTATCTCACATAGCTTGTTGAGGTTAAAGTTCACGCTCACTTCAATGACATCACTGCCGAAGAACAGAAGCTGTGTATGGTGGCTATAGGAAATAGTTTGCTAGCGCCAGTTTGAACTCAGCCAATTCCGCCAGTTGTTTTGTCAGTGTACAGTTTAAAAAAATCAATGATACCGCTTCACAAAACAATGACTTCACAAAGTTAGCCCTATATGCTAACTCTAATGACCACTATAAAAATATCCTTAAAATCAACCGGTAATCTGATTTACCTGTCTGTTGGTGTACAGATGTCTCATATGTGCCTCCCAATAGGGTTGTAAGGAATAAGAAATATATTACCAAATGGCAGGCAAAATGGCTGACCAGTGTGAAACCTATCGATACATACACTTCATGTGTAGCACATTGAAAACACAGATCAGGTATATCATCCACACATACACCCGACCCAATTCCTCCACAGGGGGCGCCACAGGCCACGCCTTAATGCATTTCTTCTACAATTATGCCATTTCCACTCCGATTGACCTAGTATGCTGATTCTTTGTGTACATGCCTCATTCCCCAGGATGTACAAATATGCCTCAAGGACTTATCATGTCTGCCATCTTGCATATTTAGTACAGTCAAAATTTCATGAAACCAATAAAAATCTACATAAAATCAACAATAACTCTGATTGACCTGACAATCAGCAACCATTTGTCTTATACATGTCTCCCTATACAGCTACAAATAAAATACAAGATGGAGGACAAAATGGCTGACCAGTGTAAAACAAATGCATCCACAAACTTTATGAGTGCATTACATTATGGCACAATTAAAATATAGACCATGTATACCTACCACACAGACACCGGACCTGATTCCTCCACAGGGGACGCCACAGGCCACGCCCTAATTAGTTATTTTCACAATGACAGTTTCCACCTTGATTGACCTAGAATGCTGATTCTTTGTCTACATGCCTAATTCCCCAGGAGGTGCAACATTGCATCAAGGACCAATCATGTCTGCCATCTTGGATATTTTGTACAGTGAACATTTATGAAACCTATAAAAATGTACTTAAAATCAACAATAACTCTGACTTGACCTGGCAATCGGCATACCTATGACTTATACATATCTCTCAATAGGGTGGTATGGGCTAAGAGAAATATTACAAGATGGTGGACAAAATGGCTGACCAGTGTAATTCTTAATTCTTACATTTAAGGCACAATGAAAATACAGACCAGGTATATTATCCACACAGATACCTGACCCGCTTCGTCCACAACGGGCGCCACAGGTCACGCCTTAATGCATTTTTCCCACAAATATGCCGTTTTCACCCTGATTGACCTAGAATGCTGATTCTGTGTACATGACTCATTCCCCAGGATGTACAAAATTGTATTAAGAACCTATCATGTCTGCCATCTTGGATATTTTTTTGTGAAAATTTCATGAAACCTCTAAAAATCTACATAAAATCAACAATTATCAATCAATCAAATTTATTTATAAAGCCCTTTTTACATCAGCAGTTGTCACAAAGTGCTTTTACAAAACACCCGGCCTTAAATCCCAAGGAGCAAACAACAGTAGTGTTGAATTTCAGTGGCTAGGAAAAACTCCCTAAGAGGAGAAATTTAGGAAGAAACCTAGAAAGACCCAGGCTCAGAGGGGTGGCCAGTCCTCTTCTGGCTGTGCCTGGTGAACATATTAAGAGTACAAATTGTAATAATTAATAAATGCATGTGGGCTGAGTCCAGAGTCTATTTAAACTTAGTCCAGGTCGGGAGCATGACCAGATGGACAAGGACAGGGACAACATGGGGGAGGGGGGAGGTGTCAGCACAGTGGCAGCTGAAATCATCAGGTATCATCTTGATCTGCAATATAACCAGGAGGACTTTGGACAGGGACAGCAACGGGTCTTTCAAGCCTGGTACTCCTCAGGTGTGGGCCAGGACCTCATGTCCTCCTAGGTTAAAACGGCAGGAGGCAGGGAAAATTTAGAAAATGCATTCCTTAGATCTACAGGGTTTTATAGTGGAGAAGGAAAACTGACCCTACTCCCCCAGCACAATAGTATAGCAGCGTAAGACCTTGGGGCTGAGACAGGGGGGTCCAGTGACACTGTGGCCCTATCCAGGGGAGGCCCCGGACAGGGCCCAACAGGCAGGAAATCAATCCACCCACATTGCCAAGCATCAACCAAAGGGACACCCACCAACCGCAACCACCCTGAAAGAGGGCCGAGTATTGCCAGCAGTCAAACTCTGCCTGGTCAAACTCTGTTTGACCAAACTCTGTTTGACCAGGCCAGCGGCATATATGTGTCTAATAGATGTCTCCCTATAGGGTGTTTAAAACTAAGAGAAATAATACAAGATGGCGGACAATATGGCTGACCACAGTAAAAAATATATAAAAGTGCTTACCATGTGATTATTTCTGCTGCCATATGCTTACAGTGTTGATGTGACTGCTTCCCTATGCTCACCATGTCACAGGAGATCCCCCGTCCCATGGTTGCTTGCAACTGTGTTTACATTTAAGTTTGATGAATGTATTTGATGTGTAATTAAAATTAACGTATAATGTGATAATTATGTACATACTATTTCACACTTCTAACTACATCATGAATCATGAAGCCATCAATGTGTTAGAACTGGACAATAAAAAGTATATTTTGTGTCAAATGCATTTCACAAAGAAGACGTTTACAAAGATGCCTTCATACATTTATATATCTATCAATGCATTAACAATAAATATAAATACAGTCAGTCAGAAATGTAACATATAAAATACAAATGTACACATTTATTGAGAAATGTAATCAGTACTTCAATACATCAAGAGATGAACTGCGGATCTTAAACATTTGTTTTGTTTTGTTTTGTCAGTCGCCTTCCACAGCGTGACAGGAAATTTGGAGGCTAGCCCACACCTGACTGGGACCTAAATTAGCCTAGCCACTGTCAAATTGTCAGTCCCAGGAGATCTGAACTATTCAGTAATCTGTAATGTTATACTATGCTGTAGTAAGATATTACAGTAATATATATATGTTATGCTACACAGTGCTAAGAAAATATGCACTAATCGATACAAGTTACATTTTACAGTAGTAAAAAGAAATATCCATGCATCCATTGACCTGTTCTTCGATGGTGACCTGTCTGTCTGTCCAGTGTAGGGAGGCTGTTGGTTTGATCATGTCAGAGGATGGAACCACAGGACAAATACAGCATCATGTTCCTCACCTATGAAGAAATGATCAAGGTAAGTAGAGATGACACACGACCCCACGGACCCGAGGGCTACTCTAATAAGGCTACACTTTTCTCTGGGACTCGCGTAAGTGTTTTACACGAGAGGCTCAGACTTTCCATTTAAGACAGTCAGTACCTGTGTATCACTGGACCTTGGCTACGCCCACTGGGGCTTTCCAGCCAGCAACATGCACCATTACTAACGTTGATCTAAACACCTCACAGAGCCACTGTTTTAACTCCTCTGTGTTGTCCCCGGCAACGGAAACGTCACGTTCCGAATGTGACATCAATGTACTTACACAGTTGTTAACCAGAGAGTTTGGCTCCTGGGTGCTGACTGGCTGAAGTGCTTGAGACTTAAACATTGATTGGCTGAGAGTTGGGTTGTATGATTTTACAACGGGTATGGTTTTTTACTATTCCGTTGACGGTACTCGGTTTATAATGGCAAAAAGGCCCTTAGGAGGAGTATTTGATATGGCCATTATAATGTATTGCCCGGGCTGTATCAAGGCACTCTTTTGGTCACAGTGCTTATGAGTCAGAGTATCACTGGTTTCATCAGGGTCAAAAACATGCACTGCTGCCTGCAGTAATTCAGTCGCACACGGCTCAGCTCTTTCACGTTTCACGTTAGTATTGGATGTTTCCTCCCGAAACAGGACGTGAGGTCGGTGGTAGTGTGTCTGGCGGAGTTCCTGGGGAAGAATCTGTCTGGCGCAGCGATTGACAGCATAATGGAACTGGTCACCTTCAACAACATGGAGAAAGATGACAATGCCAACTACGAGTTCCTGCCTGAAGACGTCGTGGACAAAAACAAGGGGAAGTTCCTCTGCAAAGGTAACGATCAGAGGGGAGGAGTGGAGAGGAGCAGAGGGGAGGAGTGGAGAGGAGGAGAGGGGAGCAGTGGAGAGGAACAGAGGGGAGGAGAGTGGAGAGAAGAGAGGAAAGAAGAGAGGAGGATGTTCTCCAAGGACAAACACCAGAGGGTTGTTTGTTCATGCTGTTGCAGTCACCTAATTGCTGCAGATTGGACGGTGGTACATTCATGCTGTGGTCAGATCCCGAAGCTGCTCCTTAATGACACGTATCTCTAACTCCCTCTCTGTTCCTCTCCATTGTTTTCTCTATCTGCTTCTCTGTCTGTTCTTTCCCTCCATCTCTCTCTCTCAGGGACAATAGGAGACTGGAAGAACTCATTGACGGTAGCCCAGAGTGAACGTTTTGACCGGTTCTACCAGGAGAGGATGAAGGACTTACCTCTGAACTTCATCTGGGACATCACTGAGCTGCAGGGCTGATACAGACATATACACACACATGCACGCTCTCACACACACACATACACACACACACACACACACACACACACACACACACAAAGACACTGACTGACAGACACACACATATTCTCCCACATGCACACAAACACACACAATATTATGTTCAATATGAATGTCAAACAGACATTTGTTTAGTAATGTGAACGAAAATGAAATAAATACCTTAAACATATCCTGCCCAATTTATTATCTCAATACTTATCCATAAACCCCCCAGAGGTTGATTGTCACATGAGGCAATGTGACATCACCAGGTTATTAAATAACTGTAAGTGCTAGAGAGTTATTTTTTACTTACTGTGTCAAATAGGGGCGTGGCCAAAAGATTTGAGACTGACACAAATATTAATTTTCACAAAGTCTGCTGCTTCAGTGTCTTTAGATATTTGTGTCAGATGTTACTATGGTATACTGAAGTAGAATTACAAGCATTTCATAAGTGTCAAAGGCTTTTATTGACAAGTACATTAAGTTTATGCAAAGAGTCAATATTTGCATTGTTGACCCTTCTTTTTCAAGACCTCTGCAATCCACCCTGGCATGCTGTCAATTAACTTCTGGGCCACATCCTGACTGATAGCAGGCCATTCTTGCATAATCAATGCTTGGAGTTTGTCAGAATTTGTGGGTTTTTGTTTGTCCACCCGCCTCTTGAGGATTGACCACAAGTTCTTAATTCGATTAAGGTCTGGGGAGTTTCCTGGCCATGAACCCAAAATTTCGATGTTTTGTTCCCCGAGCCACTTAGTTATCACTTTTGCCTTATGGCAAGGTGCTCCATCATGCTGGAAAAGGCATTGTTCATCACCAAACTGTTCGTGGATGGTTGGGAGAAGTTGCTCTCGGAGGATGTTTTGGTACCATTCTTTATTCATGGCTGTGTTCTTAGGCAAAATTGTGAGTGAGCCCACTCCCTTGGCTGAGAAGCAACCCCACACATGAATGGTCTCAGGATGCTTTACTGTTGGCATGACACAGGACTGATGGTAGCGCTCACCTTGTCTTCTCCGGACAAGCTTTTTTCCGGATGCCCCAAACAATCGGAAGGGGGATTCATCAGAGGAAATGACTTTACCCCAGTCCTCAGCAGTCCAATCCCTGTTCCTTTTGCAGAATATCAGTCTGTCCCTGATCCTGGACAGAAGTGGCTTCTTTGCTGCCCCTGTTGACACCAGGCCATCCTCCAAAAGTCTTCGCCTCACTGTGCGTGCAGATGCACTCACACCTGCCTGCTGCCATTCCTGAGCAAGCTCTGCACTGGCGGTGCCCCGATCCCACAGATGAATCAACTTTAGGAGACGATCCTGGCGCTTGCTGCACTTTCTTGGGCGTCCTGAAGCCTTCTTGGGCATCCTGAAACCTTCTTTTTTTGGGATTAAGTTTATTTTCATGGCAAAGAGGCATTTTGCAATTAATTGCAATTCATCTGATCACTCTTCATAACATTCTGGAGTATATGCAAATTGCCATCATAAAAACTGAGGCAGCAGACTTTGTGAAAATTAATATTTGTGTCATTCTCAAAACTTTTGGCCACGACTGTAGGCTATTTCTCTCATTGGGCAATGGCCGGGAGTACGTTGCACTGCACGGACTCCACTGTGAACTCAATAACAGCTGTGTAGCTGGGGAATGGGCTAGTCTACCTCAACCTCGTGTGCACCAGCAAAAAGCATCAATGTTGAGCAAGCACCGTGATAACCATCGGCCTCACGTGGCTTGGGCAAAATGTTCTTGGAGGAAGCAATGTTTCGGTCTTTGACCATCCTGCGCCTGCTTTGGAGATTGGCGTCACAAAATTGGGTGGGGAGAAAAATGGCAAAAAAAGATATGCAATAATATTGATCTGTGTGTGTTTGGGATGGTAGGAAATACGTTTTAGGAAATCCCTGGCATATGCAGATGGTACAGTAATCAACATGAACGAAAATTAAGGCAAATCACATGTAATATATTGCAGGTATTCCTACCATACAGCTGTTTACTTAGCATTTTCGGCCGCAAGCAAAAGGCTTTTGGACAGTGACAAACGCAGTTACTTTGTCTAATTTAAAAAATATATAAGAACTAAAATGGCTGATGTGAGTACTGAAGATGCGGTGAAATAGAATGTCTAGATTATTGTGGCAATCATAAGAAAATTATGATATATAGCCTATACATTGGACCTAGCACATGTCCAGTTTTAATAAAACATTTTACATTAAATATATCCATCCCAAATAATATAGGATTACACAGTCAGCTGATATAAAAAAAATTACCTGAAAACAAAACTCAAATAAATCTGTGCTTTGGTCAGGGCTAAGCCAAATTTTAGAAGTAGAATTAGTGGAATGTGGGCAAGGCCCTAAGGCCACATTAAGAAACGTTTTCATTTCAGTGTGTGGAAAAGAGACCTTCTAAATGTGTTTATTACTGGGATAAAAACGTACCTGACTAAAACAAGGCCTGGACTAGGCTATTTATAAGCTTACATTAAATATGAAAATTAATAAAACTTCAGTTAAACCGTTTATTTATTACAATGAAAAGATCATAATCTGCGATGTACACTTTAGAAGGTTACTTGCTTTCTTATATTTTCAAAAGTTGTCTGCAGTGCGTGCCTTCAGGTTCCACAGTGAGAATGTATTGACACTTATTAGGGAAAGTCGGTGTAATTCCGAGCAATACACATACGATATTTAGATTTAAAACAATTGAACTTGTACTCATTTCAGTGTTGAACTTGTTTTGTTGATTACGCGTTGATTAGCGCGGAGTTGATTTGGTTTGCGTTGGGCCGCGGTCTTGTCGGTTGTTGTGACGTGTGCCAGATGACAACGTCATGTCTCAAGTGGACAGTTGATTGAGAATCGGTTCAGATTTGAGTACGACACTGCTGCTATAACTACAGTTCTATTGTGACGTGTGCCAGGTGACAACGTCACATCTCTGTTAAGTGAACAGTTGATTGAGAATTAGTTCAGATAGAGTACGACACCGCTGCGATAACCACAGTTCTGGTAAGTTGTAGCCTAGGCCTACATTGGATTGATTTAACGACACGACCCTGAGATATTTATTCTGATATAACTATATAGCACAATAATAAGACGGAGATTGACACATAATATTTAAGTCTATTAATAACACCATGAGTTAAATTCAATATAATTATGCATAGGCCTTTTGCAGAATGATTGCATTGGAGTTTCCATAGTATTAGTAGGACCCTACTACTATGTATGTCACATTTTTTCCAGGATTGTGTGTAATCTTACTTCTTAATGCCACAAGTAGTGTAGTGGAGATATACGCGGTGTCAATTAATGAGGCTTGTTGAAAATATCAGAATAATCTGCTTACAATATTGATCAACTTTTATTTTTTTAAAGTTTAAGCGCATCGTGCACGCTGGTAGGGTCACGTGCGAACATTCGAAAATGTTATGTCACACATTCGAGCGGTTTCCTGAGTGACAGCTAATAGCCGTAGGCTACAGTGGTCTATGCACTTTCTTAATAACTATAGCATTAACAATATTTTAAATCACTACTTAAGCATACTCATTACTGACTTCAGAGTACTTTTATGTCCCAAACAGTGAGTAAGAATTGAGTGGGCTGTACAGAACCCATTGTGACCAAATAGTAAATAATATTTAATCCACCAATGGCAAAATGTAGGCCTACCTTAATTTGGCCAGTGACGGTTGTTAATTTTAGGCCCTGTTGTCTCTTGTAAATGTTCTGCCCTCTTCTAGTTGCACTTCTGGTTAGATGCTAAAGGCATTTTCAATTACAATAAAGTTGAAACTAATCTAATCTAAAAAATGTATATATTGTGTATATATATATATAGATAGTTGCTTCGACAAATAAAGAGTACTGACAGCCCTCACGGAGCTGAGGATGAAGAGGAAGAGCCCGTTTAATTCGGAGAGCGACGAAGGCCCTTCCCGAAAGCGCTCGAAAAAACGAAAGCAGACCACTGCCAAGAGGATTTCCCTGGTGCCCCCTGGAGTGTGTAGTCCCCGGTCAAACCAGAGCAGTCTCCCTGAAGGGGAAGACTCATGTTTCAGACGGGTGATGAAAACCAGGGCTTCAGCCAGAAGGGAACTGCCACAGGCATGCCGGTCAGTCCAGAGTGCTAAGAGAAAGAGGGACACCTCTTCCCTGGACTCAAACACAGAGGACCTCAGCGAGGCCAAGAAGAGCCGTGCCAGCGTCTCCCCAACATCAGCATGTTCCTGGGGGACGCCGCTGCCCAAGTTCTGGGAAATGTGCCGCAACCTTTTGGGGCGTTTGCAGGCACCATTTTTTGGCAAAGGTCAGACATCTTTTTTCGTTACTTGCCATATGTTTCACTGATCAGACACCACACAGTGTTGCATTCCTGGGCCTGTTGAGATATCTTGGGACTTGGGCCAGTCATAAACAATTTGTGAATGCTTGATCTCCTTTTGCAGCCAGGTTCTCCTCGCTCTACAATGTAGGCAAGATGCTGGGACAAGGAGGCTTTGGGTCCGTCTATGAAGGGACACGGAAGCAGGATGGAAAAAATGTAATCCTTATCATTCCCTGTCTTTACTCTCTCTTCCCTATCTACTGTCGTTCCTTTATCCACTCTTCACAGTCCACTTTCTACCACTTTCTTTCCTCTTGCTTTTTTCCATTCTTCTCTGCTCTGTCCCTCTTCCCTCTCAACACGTTCCTCTCTCTTCCCTTGTTCCCCTCGCTTTCCTATCTCTTTCCTTTCTTGTACCATTCCTCTGTCTTTCCTCTGTTGTCGTCTGTTCTTTTGCAATATGACACATTAGCACACTTAGGTTAATTATTCACAGCAGTGTTCTTCTTTCCCAGGTGGCCCTGAAGTTCATCCCAAAAGCGGCTGATGATGAATACTTAACATTAGTAAGTCACAGTCAATGCTGGTCAGCTTATTGTCGGATAGATTGGAATCGGGCTACAAGTGTTAGTCTACCTTGCAATAGCAAGCACATTCAGACCATTGCAGTGTGCTAATCAACTTCTCTCTAGCCTAGAACATTTTGCATGTGTGTTGACCAACCTGCCTTAGCCTGGAAAATCATGACTCTGTATTAATCGACCTCCCCCCTTTAGCCCGAAACGTCACACAGCCTGCCCCTGGAGGTGGCCCTGCATTCGCTAGTGTCCCAGCCCCCGGCATGTGACCACGTCGTGGCGCTTTTGGATTGGTTTGACCAGCCCGACCAGATCGTCCTGGTCATGGAGCATCCGGCGCCCTGCACAGACGTGTATGACTACATGTACACTGTCGCGGACGGGGCCTTCAGCGAGGACATGGCGAGGGGCATCATGCGGCAGGCGGTGCTGGCGTGCCGGCACTGCCGAGACCGCGGCGTCCTGCACCGGGACGTCAAAGGGGAGAACCTGCTTCTTCAAACGGACACTCTCCAGGTGAAGCTCATCGACTTCGGCTGCGGCGACCTGCTGAAGGAGGAGCCGTATCACGAGTACTCTGGTGAGCCGGGCTTTAGACCAACGGGGGGCCTTCTGACGTTCCGTCGCTGTGGTGAAGTAGCGCCCAAAACAACACACTCCTCTCTCTCTGTCTCAGGCACCACTGAGTACTGCCCGCCGGAGTGTTTCACCAAAGGGATGTACGACGGGCGCAAGGCCACCATCTGGTCTCTCGGCGTGCTTCTGTTTGTCATGGTCAACGGGAAGCTGCCCTACAAGGACGAGCACAGAATCCGCAGAGGACACAGGCTGCGCTTTAAAACAGGTGTTTCTAAAGGTATGTGCACAGGGAGAGAATGATACGGTTTCTCACCTTGCATGGGATTTGAACCAACAACCTCTCGTTTACTGGCCCAACACTTGACCAGTAGGCTACCATTCAGTGGGATGGGGATTCTGTCACAAAACAATTCTGAAAACAGCATAGCCAGGAATATTATTAACTGTCATTAAAATGGCTGATTCCTCTAAAGGCAGAGTCCATGTTAGAATTTCTCCCAGCTGTCTCCTCTAAAATCTCTATATTTGTGACATTTCCTACATATTCAAGTTTGTTCTGTTTCCTTTTCCTCCCGGAACAAGGGTGCATTTTGTGACTCCACTGTTCTTGCTAATTCTGTTTTTCCATAGAATGCAGGCATCTGATTAACTGGTGCCTAAGACGAAATGCCAAAGCTAGGCCAACGCTCGAGGAAATCCTGGAAAACGATTGGCTGTTGAACAGGGACCTATGTCCACACAGCTAAGGTCAGTGTCTTTTGCACGTGTCACAGGAACATGTATATTAAATTCTGTGTCACCAGTTCCCTATCATATCATATTCTGTATGATTAGAAACCTACCAGATATGTTGATACTGTGTGATGTCATACCTGTCAGGTCTTAGAAACTGTTTAGTGTCACGTCTATCAGATTTCATGTTTTAAAAAATATTATGTTATAGCTACCTATCAAATTGTATGTCCCTGCTTGATGTTATACCTGGCATTTTAACAGGGGTGTGTAGACTTTTTATATCCACTGTATATATATATATATATATATCTGGAAAAAATTAAGAGACCACTCCTAATTTTTCTTAAATCAGCATCTCTACATGTATGGCAGCCATTCCATTCCAGTGTCTGCTAAATTCCAACACAGGCACACCTCATTTACTTAATGAGGTACTGATTAGGTGATTACCTGAACCATATCTAATTTAACGAGGAAAAGTATAAAAAACACTACTGTGGTCATCACTATCCACTTGCAATAGGACCAGCTGGATGGCAAAAACAGTGCAAGTAGTACCTCAAAGGTAATTTGAATAAAAAAATAACTATTCAGCATGACAAAAGAGTTGAAAAGAAAAGCTTTGAGTGAGGAAAAGAAGGGTTACATTTCGGCTTTACTGGCAGAGGGATACAGTGAGCGTCAGGTTGCTTCCATCCTGAAAATGTCAAAGACGGCGGTTCATTAGAGCAAGGTCAAGCAACAGACATTGAGGACAACAAAGCTACAGACTGGCAGAGGGCGAACACGACTGTCCACTGACCGAGATGACCGTCAACTCATTAGAATGAGTTGACTCATTAGAATGTTGATGTGGTGGTAATGACTGTCAACTCATTACCACCACATCAAGACCCTATCACGGCCAGCCCAATATCCAGACCTGAACCCCATTGAAAACATTTGATCAAGAGGAAGATGGATGGTCACAAGTCATCAAACAAAGCCGAGCTACTTGAATTTCTGTAACAGGAGTGGCATAAAGTCACCCAACAGCAATGTGACAGGCTGGCGGAGAGCATGCCAAGACGCAAGAAAGCTATGATTAAAAATCAGGGTTATTCCACCAAATATTGATTTCTGAACTCTTCCTAAGTTAAAACATTAGTATTTTGTTGTTGAAAAATGATTATGAATTTGTTTTCTTTGCATTATTTGTTGTCTGAAAACAATGCATCTTTTTTTGGTTATTTTGACCAGTTGTTGTTTTCTACAAATAAATACTCTAAATGACAATATTTTTATTTGGAATTTGGGTGTAATATTGTCAGTAGTTTATAGAATAAAACAAAAATGGTCATTTTACTCAAACACATACCTATGAATAGTAAAACCAGAGAAACAGATAATTTTGCAGTGGTCTCTTAATTTTTTCCAGAGCTGTATATACATTTCTTTGCAGGTTTTTTAGCGGTGAATGCAATTAAGGGGGGGTGGAGGGTTGCGACACGTTGGGGTGGGATTGAGGTGATTTGGAATCAGTAGCTACTGTGAAATAGCTTCCTATTTCACAACGCCAAATTTGACAACTGGGTCTTAAAGATTTTAGCGCATGAAATCAAACCCCCTATCAGGATGTGTCAAGGATGCCTTTGAAAAAAAGGACGACGATGGCACCAAAGATGAACATCTGAAATCACATCTTGAAATCCACAACTAAAGATGAATTTACTTTAAGTAACTCCCCAAAGAATAAAGATTTTCTGGAACTTGGAAAACAACTTCCTTTGCCTATGAGATGATACCAAAAAATTGAGGGTTCCAAACACACTCGATTGTTTATGTCCCTCGAAAAACTTGGTTCTGGTATTGGACTAAGAGCCGACCTTTGCTGTACTGGATAGACAAGCCATTTCCACAATTGCAAGGCACCTCCAGTGTCACATCCTGATTGTGTTCACCTGTGTTGTCTTGTCTCACCCCCACCAGGTGTCTCCCATCCCCTTGTTATCCCTGCCTCCTTAACCTGTCTTCTCTGTTTGTTCCAGTTGCCAGTTCGTCTTGTGTGTTTACCTGCCCCCGGTGTTCAAGATCTCTCTGCCTGCTCCCTACCTGCACCTTCACCGCCAGCCTGTGTACCGATCTCCTGCCCGTCAACGACTACTCTGCTTACTACCTACCTGTACCTTCACCGCCAGCCTGTGTACCGACCTCCTGCCCATCAACGACTACTCTGCTTATTGCCTACCTGTACCTTCACCGCCAGCCTGTGTACCGATCTCATGCCCATCAACGACTACTCTGCTTACTACTTACCTGTACCTTCACCGCCAGCCTGTGTACCGATCTCATGCCTGCCCTCGACTCCTCTCTGCCTGCCACTTGCCTGTCCCTCTGCTGCCAGCCCGGTATTGACCCTGCCTTCTTGACTACTCTTCTCTGTAATAAACCATTGTTACTTGGAAATGAGCCATGTCTGCATCTGGGTCCACCTCTGAGCATGAAGCCTGACATCAAGATGAGAAGCCTGAAATGAGATCATAAGATGGCTGTTGGAGATTCTGCCTTTCAGGAAGGACAACTGCAGCATAACAAAGAGCAGAACAGTGCCCTGCTCTAAATTTTTAAGTGGTGCCCTAAAGGGGAAAAAAACAAACAATAAAGTGTCCTGCATCATTTGGCATATGTTTAGATTGTACATTTTTAAAGATATAATGATAAATACTCTGAGAAATAGTCATTGACTATTATTAGGGGTTCTCCAGTAGGAGAAACCCTATTATTATTGTTAGTATTATTATTAGGGCTTCTCCGGTAGGAGAAACCCTATTGTTATTGTTAGTATTATTAGGGGTTCTCCGGTAGGAGAAAACCTATTGTTAGTATTATTATTATTAGGGGTTCTTTGGTGGGAGGGACCCTATTGTTATTGTTGGTATTATTATTGGCGCCTAAAATCCTTAATAACTCAAAAAGGCAATGGTAAAAAATGCTATAAACTTGCATACTGCTAAAATAGTCCATGTGTAACAACCATACAGACCCCCGCCCCGATTCCTCCACCTGAGGCGCTATAGTACACGATTCAATTTGCTGATTTCAAAATGATGCCATTTCCACCCCGTTTGTCCTACAGTGCTGATTTTTTTGTACCTGCCTCATTTCTCATGATGAACAAAAAAGCCTCAAGAACCCATGAAGTCCACCATGATGGATTTTTCTGTACAATGAAAATTTGTTGAAAACTACAAAAATCTTCTCATGAACCGTAAATCCAATTGACTTGTCCTTTGGCATACAGGTGTCTTATACATGCCTCCCTTAAATCTTTTCAGGAATAAGAGAGAACTTGCAAAATGGTGGACAAAATGGCTGACTACTGTACAATATATGTATGCACAATGTGCATGTGTGCAATTTATTGGAACAATAACCTATGAGCTTTATATTCATTGTGCCTTCTGACACCACCCCCATATAACACCATGTTCATTTGTTCGCTGATATCTCAAAGGACGGTGAAACGGCAGCTGCCAGAAATCTGACCATTTGCAACACAAGCTAATGCTAATAAATGCATTTACAACTCTTCTTCTTTTGAACCGTGCATCAGATTTACTTGCCAGTAAATTTTCAGACTCTAGGGCATACTTTTGAACAGGGCTGATAATGAAACTAGTTATATGTCAAAAGTTGACTGAACAATGACTTCACAAAGTTAGCCCTTTATGCTAACTCCAATGACCACTATAAAAATTTCCTTAAAATCAACCGGTAATCCGATTGACCTGACTATTGGTGTACAGGTGTCTCATATGTGCCTCCCTATAGGGTTGTAAGGAATAATAGATTTATTACAAGACGTGGGACAAAATGGCTGACCAGTGTAAAACTTATCGATACATACACTTCATGTGTGCATTACATTATAGCACAATGAAAATACAGATTAGGTATATCATCCACATTGAACCGATTCCTCCACAGGGGGCGCCACAGGCCACGCCTTAATGCATTTCTTCCACAATTATGCCATTTCCACCCCGATTGACCTAGTTTGCTGCTTCTGTGTGTACATGCCTCATTCCCCAGGAGGTACAAATATGCCTCAAGTACTTATCATGTCTGCCATGTTGGATATTTTTTACAGTCAACATTTCATGAAACCAATAAAAATCTACATAAAATCAACAATAACTCTGATTGACCTGACAATCAGCAACCATTTGTCTTATACATGTCTCCCTATACAGCTACAAATAAAATACAAGATGGAGGACAAAATGGCTGACCAGTGTAAAACAAATGCATCCACAAACTTTATGAGTGCATTACATTATGGCACAATTAAAATATAGACCATGTATACCTACCACACAGACACCGGACCCGATTCCTCCACAGGGGGCGCCACAGGTCACGCCCTAATTAATTAATTTCACAAATTTCCACCTTGATTGACCAAGAATGCTGATTCTTTGTCTACATGCCTCATTCCCCAGGAGGTGCAACACTGCATCAAGGACCAATCATGTCTGCCATCTTGGATATTTTTTACAGTGAACATTTTATGAAACCTATGAAAATGTACTTACAATCGGCATACTTATACACGTCTTATACATGTCTCCCAATAGGGTGGTAAGGGCTAAGAGATATATTACAAGATGGTGGACAAAATGGCTGACCAGTGTAATACTTATGGATGCACACACTTCATGTGTGCATTACATTTAAGGCACAATGAAAATACAGACCAGGTATATTATCCACACAGATACCTGACCCGTTTCGTCCACAAGGGGCGCCACAGGTCACGCCTTAATGCATTTTTCCCACAAATATGCCGTTTTCACCCCGATTGACCTAGATTGCTGATTCTGTGTACATGACTCATTCCCCAGGATGTACAAAATTGTATTAAGAACCTATCATGTCTGCCATCTTGGATATTTTTTTGTGAAAATTTCATGAAACCTATAAAAATCTACAACTCTGCAAATGTGTCTAATAGATGTCTCCCTATAGGGTGTTTAAAACTAAGAGAAATAATACAAGATGGTGGACAATATGGCTGACCCCAGTAAAAAAATATGAAAGTGCATACCATGTGATTATTTCTGTTGCCATATGCTTACAATGTTATGACTGCTTCCCTATGCTCACCATGTCACAGGAGAACCCTGTCCCATGTTTGCTTGCAACTATATTTTCACCTTGCTTTGACATCTTTGTGGACTCATTAGCTGGTTGTTCCAACATGACGGCTGTCTGTTTCTTAAACAGTAAGTAGTTCATTTTCCTACTGCTGTTTATAAGTGCATGTAGGCAAACCTAAACACAGACCTGCTTTATAGTAAAATCCTATTAAAAACATTTAGATATTGGTCTTTGTGTGCACATCCAAGTCAAAATACACCAGCAAACATCACATTGTTCATTTAAATGAGAAAGTTGAATCTGTGATTATTCAAATCTCTTAAATGCAGAATGTCATGCATTTGTTTGACACCGCTACTTAAATGGCTTAAATCATTGTTCTAAATTGAATGTGTATATATTTAGAAAAGGTATTTAATACTAGGCTATTTAACAGGCTTCATGATTACAGATGTTGACCAGGCTCTGCTAGTTAGAGAGCAGACTGACTGAATCCATTGCATGGTTGTCGCTCAGGTTCCACCTATAAATATCGGGGCATTTGAGAAGCATACAGCTGAGCTAATGGAGGTTTGAAGTGTGTAGTTTTTCACCTGTTAAACTGTTTTGATGTTACAATTTAAAAGCTTACTTTTAGGATCTCAACCCAGTTTTTTTGTATCTGGCAATTCCATAATCTTTCAAAGGCCAGAAATAATGCAGTGTCAAATCACCAAATTCTCAAACATTTTGCTGTATTTTTGTTTACTGTAAACATTTGGTCAATTCCAGCCCGAGCCTGCCATTTCACAATGCTAAAGAGAACCAGCTGTATGCTCAGCTTTCCCCACAATGATATAACACTGCTGGGCTGAAAAATTAGTTGGTAGACTATGCCAATACCTATCACATTAAGGACTCAATTTTCTTGGCTGAAGGCAAAGATGAGATTACAACAGTGCTTTGGATGTGACATGTCAGGAATTACAAGGAAAGGACATACCCTTCTAGAGCCATAGGTTTGAGAGAGGCACATTACAAATTGTTTTAGGACTTAAGTCTGTCTCAAAACAGGCAGCACAAATGCAATGCTTAGGAGGACCTCAGTATCATGTGGCCTGATGTTTAACTGTTCCTGTCCTTTTAGAAACATACAGGTCACAACAGAAAAGCTAAGGTTTCCCATTTTGACTTGACTGAACAGTTGTCAATGCATCACAAGACAATAGTAAATACAGCACCCCAAAGAAAATGCCATCTATACCTTGATGGGTTAGACATTTATTAACAAACAGACATTTAAAAAGGCTTAACAGCATTTACTCAATTCAGTGGCTTCATTACTTCTTGTACTACCAGTCTCCACAATAGAAGTGGAACATCAGAGAAGCACGTCTCATACCATTTTCTAGAGCGACTACAGTCTGGGTGTAGTTGGTTCCTTATAATTGTTCATTTGCCAGCTGAAAAGTCTGACATATTTAGCTGTAGGTTGGATGGCAGGCAGTTTCCTCCAAGGAGTTGGTCTTGTATGGGGGTTGACATAGCGATCAATCTTACTGAAGGAGAGTGGTCTTCTGGTGCTTTTGTGAGCAGTGGATGGAGTGGTGGTAGCACTAATTGTGGGCTTGATAGTGGTGGGCTGAGACAATGTAGGTGGACCTAAAGGGTCAGGAACAGAGGCTGTACCAATGCCACCCTCAGCTTCATGACCAACTACTCAATAAACCAGATGGGATACTTGCTTTTCTCTGGAACTGTCACCGTCATGGTGCCAACTCCAGGAGAGTCTGCGTCAAACCTCCGATATGCAAACAGCTTGTGTAGCCCACTCAGGGGATACACACACCGCACAGTCACTCTGAAGAGAAGGGAAAAACAGTTGAAGCAAAACTGTAGAGCCAGAGCAGTTACTGTTGTGATCAAACCGATGACTGACAAGACCATGGACGTACCGCTCCTTAACTAAAAGCTTAACTTACGCTAAGGGACTGGTTTTTACTGGTGCCTCGGAGTCAGACGTCTGCTCAATGAGGATCTCGTTTTCATAGGAAACATGTGGGTAGTCAACCTGGAAGAGTACAAGACAGGAATTCAACTCTAATACAACTTCAAACACTAAGCCATGTGTACACTGAATGTCCACCCACAACATCTGAGAATTTGAGTCAGACTCAATGCTGTAGATTAAGTCAAGAGATGAAATTCAACTTTGTCACTGAACAGTACAACTAAATGCAAGAGGTTCCCAGTAGCGCAAAACAATGATATTCTCAACTTTACCATGACTCTGGTTCCGCAGGTGTCAAGGCCAAAGCTAAAGAGAACCCTGGTGTCATCAGTCTCTTGGGGCCTGCATGTGCGATTTGCAAGAGAGGTCCTGCTGGGTTCTGCTTCCGGTATAACCAGTGTCACATCTTTCACTACAGTCATCACTCCTTTGGTGGAACATACTAGAGACAGGGAGTTTTAATACTGATTGAACAACACCCACTCAAATTGCTATAAATCATTGCTATGCAAACACCAAACTCAAGCTGCAGGTTAATGTGGCACAAGGTACCTATGAGCTCAGTAGTTTGGAAGACACATCGCTTCGACAAGGATCGTGCCACTTCTAAGGTCCTGGAAAATCTTGAGAGGATTTCAAAAGTGCCAAAAAACTGCTCCAAATGGATATCCTGGAAAACATTTTAAATGTCTAGAATTTCTGCTTTTGTATTAGTCAATTACCATTCAGTTTGACCGGCGAGCATCTCACCTCATAGGTGTATCCGACAGTGAAAAGGGGCACTTCCAGGGTCAGACTCTTGCTATCGTTTTGCATTACATAGCCACGCTTGGATGCCAGATTTGGGGTCAGAAGGTAAGGACCAATAGTCACCTCCCACAGGTAGTCAAAAGGCTGGTGGTCCATCGTGAAACTTATGTTCCTGGAGTTGCAGACAGCACTGAATACAGGAGCAACTGACAAAGAAATTATCCAAAGGCTGGGTAAGTTGTGCGTTACTTGTTCAAAAGTAGGAGCTGTCGTCAACTACATACAATGCTGAAACTCATCAGTAAAGATCATTGCTATGAAAAACAAAACAAACCCACTAGTAGTAGGTTAATGCCATCTACCCTGAATTAAGTGACAGCTGTAAATTGAGGACCAATAGTCAACTTACAGACGTCACGGAAGTGAGCAACTACTGACGTCAGGTGGTAGAAGGGCTCTTCCTGGGGCAGGATGGCCAAAGTGAAGTTGATGTACAACATGTACAGGAACAGCCCCTCTGTAGAGTACTACGGACAGAAAATACAAGCTTAGCCACAAAGACCAGGGCAAATGGCCTCTTAATGTTGGAGACACTTCAGAGCAGTAAGCCCTTTAAGCATATTAAGGAGACAAGAAACATGACTCCATCTTACGAGTTTGTGGACAATGACATCTTCAAATGGCACTCTGAGAACATAGCCGTGCAGGGTGCTGTTCAGCTGGCGGACCGCTGTTATGTTGTAGTTGCTCGCAATAGCCTCCCGCATGGTGAAGGCATGTCCGTTAAGCTCGATAGCCACGAGGTTGACGTCGTCTGTGAGGTTCCCCAGGTACACCGTGAAGACCCGCTCTGCAAGGTCCGTCTCTGCATTAGACCAAGAACAGGTTATTGAACTGGTCAGCGTACCACGGAGGAGCAACTTCGTTCATTTCCAGAATGCCTTACGGTTTATGACTGAGGGGTCCTGCCATAGAGGGGGTGTCCTCATGGGTCTGTGGAAGCGGATTCTGGTCTCCACACCACCATCATCCACCAGGAGTTGTTCAAAATAGAGATGGAGAATATAGATCTCATGGTACGTGTTGTTCATCACAAAGCTCTGGAAAGACAAAAGACATTAGATATGTGATAAAACAGGCCATAACTTCAGCCAGCTCGTCAATGTAAGGTAAACTCAACATGCTCCGGCTCAAACAGCCTACTAACATGTCTGTATCCTCCCTCGGCATTGAAGGGGATGCTGAGCCGGATGGTGTCGTCACTGATCTCCAGGCTGTAGCCTCGGCCTGCTGCGGTCGGCCTGTCCAGGAGCTGGCCGTCCACCCCCATGCTGACCTGCATGCTGTCCAGCCCAGCCAGCCCAGAAGCCAGAGAGGACAGTAGAGTGGGAGTCTCCCAGATCAGATCCACACCATCAAAGACACCCTCATCTGGAAACACAGAACCCATTAAGATGCATTTCCTTAGACTTAACCATCCATTCAGTTCACTATGCTCAAGTGAAAGGTTAGTGCCCGTCGCTGCCAGTCCTAGGGGGCCAAACCACCTGGCAGTTTATTACTCACCTGCTGTTCTGATGTCAGACTAAGATGGAACAAAAAAAAACTAGTGGTAGATCATATGGCCCTCAAGGACAAACATTAAAAGTTATGGGATAACTTGACAGATTTGAGCCTCCACTACTGCTTCCTCCTTTTCAGTCTTTATAAGTTTGTCTCACCTTAACCCAAGATCAAATACCATCATTATTACAACACCAGCTGGTGGACAGAATTAAGGTCTGAACCTTAATGGTCACAACTGACAATGACTTGAGACTTACTAGTACTGCAAGCAACGACCAAATCCACCATCATGACCACCCATCGCTGCCTGGAGAACAGTATTGGATGGACCTGCTCCACCCTGGTGCCATTCACCTAAAATTAACAGATTAAAAGGGTCCATGCTGATACTGTATTGGGGGGAATATCAGTTCTAATTAGCATTTAATTAGAAAAGCCACAGTACTGGCACACCTCACATTATATAGTTCCACACAGAGGGCTTGAATCAGGGTTTGAAAAGGAAATAAAGTTCTCACCATAACGAGAGACGAGTGTGGTTGTCTGTAAGGCGAGCGGAACACCAGCCTCCCTTGGGTGAGGTGGAACACATAGCCCAGAACCCGGGCCTCGGTGATGGACATGGGAGTGAACTGCTGCTCCCCCTCCTTCTGGAACATCACCTGCCAGGCAGGAGTGGCAACACGGTGGGCCTGATGTGGGCCGGGAGACGGGGCATGAGATTGGACTCGGCGTGTGATAGAGACACCGGTGTCTAAAGCAGTCAAATTGAACACTGCATGTTGCTTACCGTAAGTTTGGCAGCCATCCAGTCGTTCTCCGTTTTACTTAACAGACAGGACATGTCATTCCTCACCGACACCTAGGTCACAAGAGAGATTATTCTTCCACACGTTTAGGAGGATATAGTGAAACTCCCTTCTAGAGAAAGAGCCCTGGATACAGAGTCCCTCATCACTACCTCCATGTAGTTCTCCTCACAGCTGATTTCTCTGGGGGACCAGGGCAGAGGGAGGTAGCAAGTCTCATTTATTCTGTATGTCATCTCCTCACCGGCCTCATCAGCTGCGATCAAGTTGAAACTAAAAACAAACACCTCGTCACCCTGAGAGAAGAGAACAGGCAAAAAAAAAAACAAAGCATTAGATTGTTCCCAATGCAACCGTTGCCACAAGTTTAGGAGCCCTTGTAGTCTTCACAGGGAAGGGTTATGATGTACCTGGTTGTCAGTGTGACAGGAGTAGTAAGAGGCTCTGAGCTCAGCATGGCCATGCAGGGGGAGGATACTGAACATGTAGCCACACTCTGAACCGTACAGCTCTGTAATAGCATGAACGCCATCGGCATCTAAAACGGTAGAGTCAATCACAGTCAAACAGGAACAGTGAAACTAGTCACGTCCAGTGCACCAGGTTCAGGCCTGGCGCACTAAAGACAATCTCATTAAACTCACCAAAGCAAAACTAAAGGCACATTCATAAAATGAGTAAATAAGCTTACTAACCAACAGCTTCAAAGCGTGGTTCATTCCCAGCAATTAGGTCGGTTGTTACCAACAGGTATCTATCCCGACATTCAGTCTCCACAGCCACTATAGGAATCGACAAGGTTAGAACCAGTTTGGTTTAAGCAATTCAATTCACTGTTGACATGACATGTACATATTGCCAAAGTACAAACAATGTTTAAACATGTGTTTTAAGTCACTCCTTGCCAGTTCTGTAGTTTGTTCAAAAACATCTTACCTACTGGAACATCAGCAAATCTTACTCTAGGCCACACAGATAGGAGTACCAATACCCTGCAAGAAAAAAAGTCACATAGGTCTTAAGCTGTGTTAATCAATAGCCTATGTACTCCAATGTATATCACACCGCCTGCTCCTAACACTTACCCAAACAAAAACCCCAAAGCCATTGCCAGTGATCAAAGAAGTGTCTCAACCTAGCCAGGAACTGCTAGGGAACTACACCTACTGCCCACACACTAACATAAATCACACACTTGTACTATCCAGGACCAAACAGCAATGCATGAGTACTAGGCTTTGCTACCTGACACTTTTATATGAAGTTGGTGCCTTAATTGAGTCGTTAGAAGCTTAGGCAATTAGCTAATTGGGTCCCATGTTTGGTCAGTTTAACACAGAGATTGATAGAGGACTTATCTGGGTGAAAATACACATAGAAATGTGCTTTTTTAATGTAGTCAATAAATGTCTTAATGTTATTGTTAATGTCTTATTGTTTTAAGACAGTGGTGAAAGATAGGAGAGTAGTGTGTTAAGAGCAGTGGGCAGGACTCTAACCCATGCTACAACAGTACATATGAAAGATATAGGAGAGTAGTGTGTTAAGAGCAGTGGGCAGGACTCTAACCCATGCTACAACAGTACATATGAAAGATATAGGAGAGTAGTGTGTTAAGAGCAGTGGGCAGGACTCTAACCCATGCTACAACAGTAC
>JACXGI010010638.1:0-27095 GCA_016801175.1 Esox masquinongy
AGGACTGGTCACCCCTCTGAGCCTGGGTCCTCTCTAGGTTTCTTCCTAAATTTCGGCCTTCTTAGGGAGTTTTTCCTAGCCACTGAAATTCAACACTACTGTTGTTTGCTCCTTGGGGTTTTAAGGCTGGGTGTTTTGTAAAAGCACTTTGTGACAACTGCTGATGTAAAAAGGGCTTTATAAATAAATTTGATTGATTTGATTGATTGATTGATTGCTTTCTCCCCGGGTTTTGTTGTATTTAGTTTGTCACTGCAAGGTTGTTTATGTAGTCCATTGCTATCCGAAGGCCGGCTCTGTGCCTTTCTCTGCTCAGTGCAATTACCTTCTCTGCATTGCTCATGAAGATTCTACCTTGCTTTAAATGATCCACACAGGGTGTGTTCGGTGTCTTCTGCGTAGTACATGCTTCTGCTTTTCTGAGCCATGTTGTTTTGTGTGATTCCTATCGCTGACTGGTTATTCTTCTGCGAAGCTTGTAGTTCATCACAGGCTCCTCTGCTGGAGAATAAGAATGTGGTTGTGGCCTGTGAGTGGGTCTCTCTCTCAAGCTGCAGCCTGCTCTTGAGCAAGGCTCAGGTGCTGTTCCAACACCAATTTTCTGCATTTCCCGGCCTGGGAGTGAAATCAAGGGTGGATCTACATTCTATGAGGCCCCGGGGCACAAGTCTTCGGAGGCCCCCCCAACCCCTGAATTCACACGTTAGTGTCCCCCTTCCATGTAAAACCGCTACTTGTCCTCTTGGAGTTTCATGATTATTACTGAAAAAAATTTAAATTACTGGGACTTTTCCCATAATATCGCCTCTCTTGCTTCCTTTTCTTTTTGAAGCACCGCTGTTACAGCGTTTTTGATCCATAATCCACAAAAGAAATAACTACAACCATAAAATTACTTATTAGATCGGTGCCAAGCTAAGTTAGACAAAACTGACAGTTGTCACTCACACAATTTTCAAACAGCAACTTTAATTTGATTGGACAAAATGTACATATCAGAATGCTTTCATTGGTTTAACAGAAAAAAAATCTGATTTTTTATTTAAATGTAACAATAGCCTACAATTTTCTTCCTGCATAATTTCTGCATAATTTTCCAGGTGTTAGGAAATGTACTGATTATTCCAAATCATACTAATCTGAACCATTGGTATAGCCTAAATGTTCTGAAAATGATTAAATGTGCTTTTATATTAATTTATTATCAAGTAAAGTATAAAAAAATAATTTACATGAAGTTGTTTAACAAAGGATTTGTTTTATCCAATGTGTTTTATCCAACAATCATACCTACAACATAGCTCTACACAGCAATAATAATAATCAGTATGTATTATTTATTATTGGCTCACATTCATGGAAATAGAGTATCTAATATAAATACATATAATATACCCTGATGAGGGGAAACATTATGACCACCTGCCTAATATGCTGTTGGTCCTCTATGCAGCCAAAACAGTGCTGACCCGCCAAGGCATGGACTCTATAAGACCCCTGGGGGTGTGGTGTGGTATCTGGCACCAAAACATTAGCAGCAGATTCTTTTGGGTCCTGTAAGTTGCGAGGTGGAGCCACCGTGGATCTGACTTATTGGTCCAGCACATCCCACAGATGCTCAATTGGATTGAGATCTGGGGAATTTGGAGGCCAGAGCAACACCTTGAACTCTTTATCATGTTCCTCAAACCATTCTCAAACAATGCGTGCAGTGTGGCAGGGCGCATTATCCTGCTAAAAGAGGCCACTTCCATCAGGGAGTTCCATTGCCATGAAGGGGTATGTGTGGCATGTGTCAAATTGATGTCCACATGAATACCTGAACCCAGGGTTTCCCAGCTGAACATTCCCCAGAGCATCACACTCCTTCCACCGGCTTGTCGTCTTCCCACAGTGCATCCTGGTGCCATCACTTCCCCAGATAAACGCTGCATACGTACACAATGTACACGTGATATAAAAGAAAACGTGAGTCATCGGACCAGGGGCCCTTCTTCCACTGCTCCAAGGTCCAGTTCCGACGCTCGCATGCCCATTGTAGGTACTTTTGACAGTGGACAGGGGACATCATGGGCATCCTGACCGGTTTGTGGCTATGTAGCCCCATACGCAGCAGGGTGCGATGCACTGTGTTGTGACACATTCCACCTGTAACCATCATTACAATTTTCTTTGACTTGTGCCACTGTAGACCATCGGTTTGGATCAGACGGGATAGCCTTTGTTGCCCTCACACATCAATGAGCCTTGCCAACACCCTGTTGCCGGTTTGTGCTTCCTCTGACCACTGTCAGTAGGTACTCACCACTGCTGACCGGGAGCACCCCACAAGCCATTCCGTTTCAGAGATGCTCTGACCCAGTTGTCTGGCCATAACAATTTTAGATTAGATTAGGTTCAACTTTATTGTCATTGAACAAGTACAAGTACAGCACAATGAAATGCAGTTAGCATCTAACCAGAAGTGCAAATAGAAGAGGGCAAGAAATGTACAAGTATTAAGTATAGTGCATTTTACATGTGGAATGTGTAAATGTGCAATGAAGGCAAATGCAGTACAAATGGCAATTCTAAATGTGCAATGAAGAAAAATGGAGGAGGGTAGACTATTTACAAGTATTAAGTATGTTACAAGTGGGATGAACAGTTGTGCAAAATTGCAATTCTAAATGTGCAATCAAGGTAAATTGAAGGTGTAAGGTAGCACGGGCAACTGAAATGCAGGGATAGCAGCAATCAGGTTCTCAAAGTAGAGACATGTAACAACTGAAAATCCTCCTTACCAGACTTTGCAATGCAGTGGATCGCCGAGGAGATGATCCACGTTATTCGCTTCACCTGTGGGTGGTCAATGTTTGGTTCATCAGTGTATACTATATTTAAATGAATAGAGTGAATATCTAAAACACGCTGGTATTGGTTGTGGTTGGACCAAGGGGCTCCTGTATAGGTTGTGGAGGGACCCTGGTATAGGTAATGGAGGAGGGGTCTTAGTATATCTTGGTGTCGGCCATTATTGGGGTGCCTTGTAGCCCGAGGCTCCAAATGGTCAGAGGCCTCTGGGCCCAGGCCCCATTTGCCTGGTCCATAATCTGGCCCTGAGTGAAATGTATCTGTCCTGAGTGGCCAGAATGCCCATATTGGTCCATACACAGCAGTCAGCTGCCTCGGTTCCAAGAGTTAACTCGGAGGGTCTTAGACCTTAGCAGCCTAACACATCGTCATTCCCTCCTGTCCTCTTTTCTTTCTGGTCCTCCCTTTGTGTCTGCGGACTGGCAGCATTTCCAGGGTGGACCCTCTATATTGTCTGAACCAAACCAGCTTTTTGTGTCTTGCGGTGCACTCTTCATAGCTGGCTTTCCCTCTGGAGTGTGGAGATCATTTCCATGGCTAATAGAAGTGAGGGTCAGGTGCCATCTCGTGGTGTGTGCCCTCTGGCCCCCCTGTGCCTCAGTAAGGTGTTCAATGCGCCTTGTCATAGATTCTACAATGTTTTGATTATGGTGGTGGAGAGCACTGCCCAACGTGTATGTCCAAAATCTCCCAAAGGTTTTCAAGTGGGCTGAAATCTGGTGACTGCGGAGCATATGATTCACATCATTTTCATACTCATCAAACCACTCAGTGACCCATCGTGCACTAAGGTCAAGCATTCAGGTCTGCTCAGTTCTCTTGTTGTACGCCAAACAAGCACTTGCCCACTTGTTTGTAAAGGATGACTCATCTGACCATATCACTTTTTCACACTCTATAAACCAGTGTCTATGGTTTTTGCATCACTGAACTCTCAAATGTGCATTTGTCTATTTAATGAGGGGTTTATGCTCTGCAACCCTACTATAATACCCGTTTGTGTAGTTCTCAACAGACTGTTCTTGCTGACACAATCTGATCATGTCCTGGGTTGACATTCTCAGTCACCTGGGAAAGAGCTGCTCTTCTGTTTTTCCTTAAATATCACAGTAACGCACAAGCATCACAGTCATCAAATGTGCGTTTTTCTACCTCAATTTCCAACCTTATTTACTGATGTCTTTCAAATAAATCTAAATGCAGATGTAACTTCAGTCACTGTTCCTATTGAAATACTTGCCATTTGAGCAGCCTTTGTGAATGAAGCTCCTGCCATCTGTGCCCCAATGATGAACCCTCTTTCAAGGTCACTTAGATCCTTTGCTCATGCCATCTTGATCCTAAATCAAAGTCAACTGGGCCTGCTCAGCATGTTTACACATGCCACATAGCATGATGGGATGTTAACTGCTTAGAGGTATAATGCCGTGCACCTGTAAGCATCTGCATTCATTACGTTCCGCCACTCATTAAATCAAGTTTTTTCTTTGTCACTCGTCTGTACATATCCATAGGATTTAAAATCTATGGGGAAAATGAATGCTGGAACAATAATTGAAATAATTTCTGACTGCTAAGTTTTAATATGACTACTGTGACCAATTGAAGGCTTACACAGACAGCCTAAAGTAGAATATTGTTTCCATGAACTGGCCAACTATATCAGATATATTTCAGAGCTAATCTGATTAGTGTGTTAACGACCAATTAATGAAAAGGGTTAGATTCAACCCTCCTGTTGTGTTAATTTCATGTTAATTAAATCTGTGTTTTGGGTCCAACATGACTGCCCCATTATAACTGATTTTAAATCCATAATAATGTATATATCAATGCCTGATGTTGTGTTAGATCTTTTTATCAACTTAAGTTCTTGTGAAGTTTTGAACTTCTATTTGCTATTTATGGCCTGTAGGCCTCATTGACCTGAGCTCATACAACTTGTTTCTGAGTAAAAAAGCATAATGTACGGATTATTTTGACTATTACAAATACTCTGATGAAACATATTGTGCTATTTATCACAGACTAATTTGTGTCAACGTTAAACAAGTTAAACATTTGTTTTGAAGCCATTTCAATTTTTTTCAATAGTGGCACAAATTAACATCTGTTGTGTTCCCGGTCAAAACTGACCAGTGTGGATTTATCAGTAAAAAAAAGCCACAAAACTACACATGAAAACTTTACCATATTACAGAATTAATGTCTGAACTCATTAAAGAACAACAGTAACAATGACAGTATTACTAACAATAACAAAAAAATGTAAATGTTCACAATCAATAGTGGCTATATTTTGTGTGTTCTCATGCACATATTGGACAATACGTGATGATTGTTGCATGTGCCTTGCAAATGTATGCACTGTATTTATGGCACATAATGCCCGTTTTGACATCTCTTGGTGCACACAGATTGCACCTATTCCTTTCATCTCTTCTGTCTCTGGCGGCCGTACATCTTGCCTCTGGCCTTTGTATATCTCTCACCAATCCAGCAGAGGTTGGTGTTCGAGGAAGGTGTTGGCGCCATTGAATGAGGGGTGCCACCATGAGTTTCCCCAACTCTTCAAGGAATAGTCTCCTCTTGAAGAATTTCCCCTGCTTCCAGCCTGGATTCACCTCCATCCACACCACAAATGCCTTGTAGGCCGACACATCTAGGATGTTGAAGAACACCACCATGGGCCAACGTGCCGTCATCCTCTTACAAGCGCATGTGCCAGTAACCTGCAAAAGTGCAACACTCAGTAAATATAACAATGAGCACATACAAGTGATACTTCATGTCTTGCATAGTAACATGTGGAAAATTGCATCAAAGCATTGTTTTAATTTATCACATCTAAAACATTTACATATTCAAATGAATAGAATGTACTCCATTTTGTTCACAAATTGAGAATTTCACCAAAAAACAACATAACTTATTTTTATGGTGCAAATAAACAATCTGGTAATAGAAAAAAGTAACCAAATGAAGGTTGTCAACTCCCCCTTTGTTCCTGTTGTAATCCAGGACAGCGCTGGGCTTCTTGTGCTCCCTGGTTCTCACAGAGACATCTCTGTGCAGAGTTGTCATCAGGAGCACATTCTTCTTTTTCTTCAGGCAGTAGGACACAAGAGTGTGGTTTCCGTTGGGGAAAGGTTCTCGTGAGGGTTGCCATGGAAGCGAAGAAGGGGAGTGAGGTGTGTGTGTGTGCTCTGGGAGAGGAAGTGTGTCCATTTGATGAATGGGCATGTGCTTGAACTACATTTTATACACTAATTGTAGTCTCAACCATTCATTTCTAATGACTGGTCATTTTTGACCAGGAACACGATAAGTGTATAAAAGTTAAATAAAACACCCACAATTTTATGAAAATCCTACAAATTTAGTTTGTGTGATTAGATGTCCTGTGTGGGCAAAGTCATAGAACTTTATGACAATCAGATTAAAAGAACATTTAAGAGAGAAAACTTGTAAATCGGTCAAATTCGACCGGAACACAACAGGAGGATTTAGATGCCAAAAAAGTAATTGGGCTCTACTACTAAATTGGTCTCTACCGACATCTAGAGGTTGGATCAAATTGAACACCAGGGTCGGTTTAGCGGACAGATTAAATCTGGATTAAAAAAACAAGATCAATGGAGACCTCAATTGACCTTGATTTTTAGAGTCACAGACAAGGCTTAATCTGTGTCCGCGAAATCGACCCAAAAATGCAATATCCATCCAACCAAACAAAATATTTTAGTTCTGAAACGTCTTGTGAAGCAGTTACTACAGAACAGTAGTAATAGTGGCGAGTGATCTGAATTTGTCCAATTGAAACTAATTGACTAAACATCGTTTTGTTTGTTTGTTAATTTAAAATGAGGCTTAACATTTACATTATACATAGACATCAATGTTATGAAACTCAGTAAAGTGACTCACGACTACGTCAGGTTGATGTAGGCCCACACACCGACACGCACTGTTGAGGTTGCGAAGGTAGAACGTTCAGGGAATATTTTGCTAGCATAGCCTCTCGAGAGTCTAGCACCAGTGTAACTGAATCACTAGCTAGTTACGTAACTTTATAGCAGGCTATTCAGTTGGCTGAGTTGGCATGTTTTCTACATTGATACAGCTACTTTCTTAGCTAATTTCATTTTATATATAAAATGCTCAAGTTCATTTAAATGCATTTTAGCTAGCCAAATAAACTGACGTTGGCTAGCTAGATCCATTGGAATCTTGCTGAATACGTAGAACTCCTTTCTAGTTATACTTGTTTCGTTTGCTCATGATAGCAAGGATTCATTGCTTTGTTGCCTGTAAAATCCCAGTATTATTTTCCCTCTTAACGTTGCTGCGGAGAGTGCAGAAACAGGCCTCAGACTGGAAACAATGAGCTTGGATAGGCTGTGTGAAGACACAGCATCATTCCATGTACAACACTAGCTAGCTAGCTAGCTAGCTTAGCTAACAAGTTGCATATATCAGCTTGTTGTATCGGAGGCGAGCTGAAAGATCTGATTGTTGAGGTATGAGTAGCTAATGGCATGTCCTTGTAAGTTAGCTTAGCAAGTACTATTTCTCGAAACTGTATACTACCGGTTCCATCAGAACTTACGTGAACGGTAACTAAGAAAATGAAGACCATAAGCTCGCTAACGTTAGCTATATTTAGCACATTTTGAACTACAACTCACTGTTTAGCTAACGTTAGCTTATCTTAGTAACTAGGTTACCTAGTTTAGCTAGCTTTACCGATTAGCCACTGAACTTGGCAACTATTTACACTGTAAATTGATAACTAAGTACATTCGTTTTGGTGGATTTTCTAAGCTCCACCTAATTGCTGGACGTTGAATGAAGAATACATATAATTCTGAATGTTTAATTAATCGTAGTTATTTTAAGTAGCTACAGCATGAGTCGTCTAGCTACTAACTGTAACTAACTCCAGCTGGCAGTCAGTTGACTAACTAGTTAACACTGTATGGTCAACTCATTTTGCACGTGCAGGTGAATGTTTTAAAGAGTCAAAACAAGGAAGGAGTAATGTTAGATCGCAGAGTTATGTAGCTATTTGACCCTTATTAATAGGAGGTAGCACTGGCAGTTGTGCGAGTTATTTTTGGTGGGTAAAAGATGGCAACAAAGCGTTGGTCCTACAGTATGTTATTGTTGCGGTCAGCTAGCAAGATTACCATATAAAAGTGGTCTGCTGGCTAGTTGGGAGATGGCTACATCCCATTGAATTACAGGGCAGCGAGCATCTTGAAAGTGCAAACTGAAACCTGTAATCCATCCAAGGTGCCACAAAACGACACAGAGGAGGAGCAAGACATGTCAGACAAAAAGGACAGCCACACCAGTAATTTCTTTTTTCTTAACCGAGACTGTCAGAAGGAACTGGGTGCAGGATCTCAGCAGAATATTAGCATTGTGTCATCAGAGTTAAAATGGCATAGCACTGATTGCAACAGCCTAGGCACTGAAGAACTCCTCAATGGAACCTCCCTGGAGAATGTTCAAATACTTACCCACGGAAGTTCTACCCATGCTCTTGCACTAACACATGGGGTGCCTGAAATCTCAAATGAACTGTCATTGTCTGAGGTCTGCATTCCTACCACGGTTACAGTTGAAGAAGACCTTAGCTATGAGATACAGCAAGCCTATAGGATATTTCACAGCTTTCTTCTGGAAAAGCACAAAGGCATTACGACTCCCTTCTTGCATCCTATTGGCCTCAAGGACCACACTGACCGGGCTGGGGCTCACCATAAGCAGTCCATGTGTTTCAGAAGGATGGAGGAGAAGTTTGTTAGCAGGGCGTATGAAACCATCACAGATTTTGTGGCAGATTTCAGACTGATGCTGGAGAACTGCTACAGGCATCATGGGGTCGACCACTGGATTTCTAAACAGGCACAAAAATTGGAAATAATGCTTGAGCAGAAGCTGACACTGCTGTCGAGGTTAGCATGCGCCAGCAGTACATGCATATGTACATTCATACATGTTTTGCTAGTTATGCTATAATATTAAATTATATTGATTCCTTAATCACTTGCTGCTACGGTAGGAAATAACTAAATTATTATAAAAGTCTGAAAGTCATTGCATAACCAATTTGATATCACCGTAATATTTTTTTGAAACTGCTGGGATCTTAATCCTCTGACACTATGTATACACCTGCCCGACCAGGACGTTGAGAGAGAAGACCTCGCTGGCAGTAACCTCCAAGGGCCGTTTCGGGACAGAGGATGAAAGGGGGCCTGTGGGCACCTCCACCAGACGAAGATCCGTGCCTCGCAGCCTGGCCACTATAACAGTGGGGGGAAATGAGTCCATCATGGTCCAAGCACTGCGGCTGGAAGAACAGCAGAGAGTCAAGGAGGAGAAGAGGTAAGATGGGGATAAAATGCACTAGTGCCTGAGGCTAAGGCCCGGCAATGCCCATGTTGGATTTTCTAAAACCATGTTCAGAGTAAAATGGTAAAAGTTCTGTTGACTACTTAATCCATAGAACAGGGATACATTGCTTACAAGATTACAAATGTTTGACATGCTAAAAATGCGGCTGCGATTAATGTGTGACTCGGTGATGAGTAGTATCTTCTTTATAGACTCATGCTTCATTTTTGTAAAAAATTAGGCAGCGGGAGCTGGAGAAGAAGGAGGCGGAGGAGACATCAGCCAAGGAGGTGGAGGAATGGGAGCGCAGTCTTCTCTCCCAGGCTTCCGAGACCCCGGTGAAGACCTTGTGGGAGCTCCCTGCAATTGGCCACTTCCTGTGCCTGGCTCAGGCTGCTCTCAATCTCCCAGAGATTGTGTTCTTTGAACTGGAGAGGTGTCTTCTCATGCCTCGCTGCAGCGTCTTCCTCTCAAAGGTTATGAGTTCACTCCTTTGCCAGCCCCAGAGGCGGGGCACGCTCCACCGCCGCCCAGCCCTCACCTACCGTTGCTGGGAATCCGAGCTTCGTAAGCGGGTGCAGGGTTGGTACTATGCTATGGGTACTGCGGAGGACCAGGGGTGGATGGCTGAGCAGTTGGGCCTCTCCCATCAATTCTTTAGGACAGTTGGGGAGGTTAGCCCCCTGGAGAACAACCCCTTCCACCTCTTACCCTTCATCCAGCGCGTGTGGCTTCTCAAAGGCTTGTGTGACAACGTGTATGAGACCCAAAAGGATGTGCAGGACGCAGTGCTGGGTCAGCCTATTCACGAGTGCAGAGAGTCCATCCTTGGCTACGATGGGAATGAAAACGCCTACATCCACTTCCCACACTTCTGCGGGGCAGACCTGCGCATTTACTGCCAGAGTGCCAGCTTGCCCCCTGAATATCCCTTACCAGTGGTCTGGGTCAAGCGGGTAGAACCCGATGGGGGAGTCTCGGAGGACTCAGACAAGCAGAAGCACTCTGGGAATCTGGTTTCCATGGGGGGCGAGGAGCATGAGGAGAAACCAACTTGTGATAGTAAGGTTAAAGGGGAAAATGGGGGAACGAACAGGGATGGGCAGTGTAACGCACAGGGAATAAAGGAGGAAGATGATGACTCTTCTGTTTCTGAAGAAGGTGATCATGATCGTAAGAAGGACAGTAAGCATACTGACAATGGAAATATTGACTCCTCTTCTCCCCGGTCCAAGTTCAAAGAATTTGTGGGTAGGGTGAGCATGAAGAAAGAGACGCATGAGGTGGAATTCCATCCCGATAGACTGCGTGCAAAACAAGAAGAAGGGTGTGACTCCTCCTCCTCAGGGTCATCATCCAAGTCACGGGAGCCGCACCTCAGTGTAGGGGAGCACTGCTACAAAGGAAAGTCCCCCGCTCGCTCAGCTACGACAGACCGGCCTAGTGTCACCGAATCAATGCGACAGACTGACAAATGCTGTAAGAGCCGGGGGACATGTTCAACATGTGTTTCTGTAACAGGGATAAAGTCAGAGAACAATTGGCGATGTTGTTGTGCAAAGGACAAGACATTAACAGTTACAGACTCGGGGGCAGGCCACCCATCCAAGGTGAACACAACTGAGGAGAAAATGGAACGGATACGGGCAAAAAAAAAGAAAAGGAAGAAAAACAGGGAATTGGGGGAACTGCATTCAACAGGTGGACAATGCAGACCAGATAGGAGCCGACTCTGTAAAGCCAAGGCTGCTAAATGCACCCTCAGGAGAGCCGCCACCACCAAGAAAAAAGACAAGAGAAAAAAATGCAAAACGGGTGAGAAAAAGGAATGCCTGTTTTGTAAATCGTTATTAATGAATGTATATATGATTTGTTGTCATTAATAATTATGTAGTAGAGACACACAGACAGCTAAGAGATTGATATATTTTATGCACATGAGACGTTTAAAATGTAGGTTAATCTCCTGCTTTCAGGTTGTCTACTGTGTTGTTATGAACTGGCTTTGAAGTTCTGTTTACACAATACAATAATGAGATGGTCTTCCTCTGCAGGCAAAAAGCTTGAGTCTGTGAAGCTGGCTTCAAAGGACCCTCAACTCCCAGTTGAACCTGCTTTTAGGGTAACTTGCCGTTTTGTGTGTGTAAATGAAAAATACACCTAGGAGCCATTTTATTAGGTACACCCATTATCACTGTTTCAGAACCCCCTTTACCTCCAGAATAGCATGGATCATATATGGTGTCAAAAATGTCCCACAGGCATGTTGGTCCATGCTGACAAGGCGTTACTGACTCAAATCAATGAAATCCTTTAAATATTTGTTATTTACACTGAATGACTCAAAGGTCTGAGTATGTAAAAAAACAACAGGCCATTCCATCTCACCCCAGCTATTCTCAATTGGGATTGAGGTCTTAGTACTGCGCCAGTCACTGAAACTGAACTGGCTGTCATGTTCAGTATGACATGGCACATTATCCTGGATGGGAGAAAGGCTACTGGTCAGTTACATGTTTCGGATGTGCTGTGGAGTTCAACCTTTGCTGAATTTCTGTAGAGACCTAATGTGTTCCAGGAAAACATTCCCAGCACCATTACACCACCAGCCCATAATGTTGACGCCAGTCAGGTGCTTCCATGGAGTCAGTGCTGCCTAAACCAAATTCTCACTCAGCATCACACAGCAGGAACCAGGACTGGATGGACCAGGCAAAAGTTTTCAGTCCAACTATCCAGTGTTTGTATGCTCACTGGAGGCACTCCTTTGTGTCTTTAGCTAACAGGAGTGAAACCCGGTATGGTGTTCTTCTGCAATTGTCCATCCTTGACAAGTTGTGCATTCTGAGATGATGTTCATCACACCACTGTTGCACCACAGCATTGTTATTTTTCCTGTTTGTTGCCTGCCTCTTAGCTAGCACAATTTATGCTATTCCCTTTGAACTTTCTCATTAACAAGCTGTTTTCGCCCACAGGACTGACTCTGACTGACTCTGATGTTTCTTGTCACACCATTCTTGGTAAACCATAGGCACGTTTGTGTTTGACAAGGTTGTCCATTTCTAAGATACTGGACCCAACTCTTCTGGCACTGATACCAGGCTCAAAGTCACTTAGGTAACCTGGTTTGCCCATTCTAATGTTCAATCAAAGAATAACTGAATGCCTCAATCTCATTTTACTCAATTAGCTGACGTCCTTATCCAGAGCAATTTACAGTAGTGAGTGCATACAATTCCAACCTGGTCCCCTATTGGAATTGAATCCATAACCTCTGGTAGCGCCATGCTTTAACAACTAAGCTACATGGGACCCAATGTCTGTCTGCCCGCTTCATATAGCAAGCCAAGACCTTGTGTTTGTAGGACATCGTGGGTGAACGGGGTGGTGTACCTAATAAACTGGCCACTGAGTGCATGTTAAAATTTGAAATTAATATGCAGTTGATGTCCAAACATATGTTCTTGTATTACCTGAATAATTAGACCTGAATATTTCTCTCCATTAATCCATCCAGTTGGTGTGCAGCAGTCTAGAGGAGCTGAGGGAACTAATCAGCAAGACAGAGGATGAACTTGATGAGCTGGAGAGCACCAAGAAGAGATCTGTTAGTAAAGTAATGAATACTTTTTAGGGCTCCAGACTGCTACCCAATGGTCATCGCTTACATATTTAATTGGTTGCATCAGTGCGACTTTCAAAAAAGTTTTATTATATCATCAAATGGTAATGTGAATCATTCTTTCTCTGATATCAAACTCTACTTGTGTCTGTTTCGAAAGTTATGTAAGGTTGCGTGTGTGAGTTAAAATCAGAGATTGTTCTACAAGAAAACTGTCTCCCTCTCAATCCAACATGTGCTTAAGACACTATGCGCTCAGTTTATTTGTATCATAGTGGACATTATAAAAAAGATATTTATCAAGTTGCCTTGAAGCCCTATATACTGACACACACATCTCTCCTCAAACAAATGCTAGATGCGCAGATCATAAAGCAGGGGTAACCTGAAACTGGCTCTATTAGTAATGTGCTGTTCATTAAAAAAAATTGTTTTTAAATGCTCTACAGTTTGCAAAAAACCCTCACAGCTGTCTAGCAGAACACCCCAATCTAATCACAACTAGACCTTGTTCTAAAGGAATTTAGTATTTATTTGTATAACTCTTAGATAAACATAGGTTTACCTTGTTTAAAGTGCTGATATGTTCAAAAAATATCAGCAACAGCCTCCTATTCAAATCGAGAGTCTTTTATGTAGAGTCAAGACTTGGCAGTGGGTCTTGCGGTGCTCTGGGTGTTACAGACTCGAATCCATGAAATTGTCAAAATATTTGTTATTTTCACTGAATATCTCGAAGGTCTGAGTAATTAAAAACTGAAAAAGAGGAGAACTTTCCATGTCTGTGAAGGACATCAGTCTGAACATAAAATATTGAATTACTAAATCAATCTTTCTGTACAATTAAACTGAAATGACAAATACAGGGGATCGACAAAATAACAGAAACACCTAACAATTTACTGTGCATTCGGAAAGTATTCAGATCCATTTACTTTTTCCACATTTTGTTACGTTACAGCCTTATTCTAAAATGGATTTAAATATTTTTTTTTCCCACTCAGTCTTTTCACAATACCACATAATGACCAAGCAAAAACAGGTTTTTAGAAAATCTTTGCAAATGTACACTGCTCAAAAAAATTAAGGGAACATGTAATCGTCCCAGTATAACACAGATTCAATTAAAGTTCAGGGATGTCAATCTGTCCAGTTAGGAAGCATAAGCGATTGTGAATCTGTTTTGGTGCAAATGAAAGTGACAACAGGTGCACTGGAGAGGCAACAGCAAGACAACCCCCAAAAATTGAATGGTTTTGCAAGTGGTGGCCACAGACAATTGCTCTCCTTATCCTTCCTGACTGATTCATCTCTAGTTTTGCATTTTATTAGTGTCTTTGTCACTACTGGTAGCATGCAGCCTATTCAGGTTGCACATGTAGTCCAACTCCTCCAGGATGGCACATCCATATGTGCCGTCGCAAGAAGGTTTGCTGTGTCTCCCAGTACAGTCTCAAGAGTACGGAGGAGATATCAGGAGACGGGCCGTTACCTGAGGAGAGCTGGACAGGGTCGTAGAAGGGCATCAACCCTGGTCAACTGGTATCTGCTCCTTTGTGTGAGGAGGAACAAGAGGAGCACTGCCAGAGCCCTACAAAATGAACTCCATCAGGCAACTGGTGTGCCTGTTCCTGACCAAACTGCCAGAAAGGGACTCCATGAGGGTGGCATGAGGGCCCAACGTCCTCTAGTGGGACCTGTGCTCACAGCCTAGCACCGTGCAGCTCGATTGGCATTCGCCAGAGAACACCAGAATTGGCAGGTCTGCCATTGGCGCCCCGTTTTCTTCACAGATGAGAGCAAGTTCACACTGAGCACATGACAGACGTGAAAGAATCTGGAGACGCCGTGGTGAACGTTATGCTGCCTGCAACATCATCCAGCATGACCGGTTTGGCGGTGGGTCTGTGATGGTCTGATGGGGCTTATACTTAGAGGGTTGCACAGACCTACACGTGCTAGCCAACGGTACCTTGACTGCTGTTAGGTACCGGGATGAAATCCTCAGACCCATCATCAGACCTTACGCTGGTGCAGTGGGCCCTGGGTTCCTCATAGTGCAGTTGAGAACCTCTGGGATGTTATGTATCGGTGCATCCAACTCTGCTAAATAGCGCCACAGACTGTTCAGGAGCTCATTGATGCCCTGATCCAGGTCTGGGAGGAGTTCCCCCAGGACACCATCCACTGTCTCATCAGGAGCATGCCCAGACGTTATGTAATTTTGTTCTTAACGAATTACACAATGTATAGTAAAGAATTTGATCATTAATACATTTATTTCATTGAGACCCGATGTGTGATTTAGGTGTTTCAAATGTTTGTTGACATTTAGCAGTGATTACAGCCTTGAGTCTTCTTGGGTTTAATGCTGCAAGCTTAGCAAACATGTATTTGGGGAGTTTCTCCCATTATCTGTAGATCATCTCAAGTTCTATCAGGTTGGATGAGGGACATTGCTGCACAGCCATTTTCAGGTGACTCGAGATGTTAGATCAAGTTAAAGTATGGGCTCTGACTGGCCCCCTTAAGGAAATGTACAGAGTTGTCCAAAGCCACTCCTGCGCTGTCTTGGCTGTATACTCAGGGTTGTTGTCCTTTGCTGGTTGTTGGAAGGTGAACCTCCGCCCCAGTCTGAGGAGCGTTGCACTTGAGAGCAGGTTTTATCAAGGATTTGTCTGTACTTTGGTCCTTTCCCTCGATCCTGATTAATCTCCTTGTCCCTGCAGCTGATAGTGTTTGCACCACAAGGTGCACCTGGATAAATGGCTGCATATTCCTTGGCAGTTATACCACCATGCAGAGCAATCAGCAGACCGAATGACTCCCACAAGGTGTCTGCCAATACCATAACTGATCTCCCACCATGTTTAACACCTTACAGCAGAAGTGAGCTAAAGGCATCATTTGGCATTCTCCAAACACAAAATCGTTCAGATCTAGGATATAGAGTGAAAGATGAGTCATCATACCATATTTTTTCATTGCTCAAGGGTCCAGGTTTTGTGCTCCTTATATCAGGTTATGTATTGTTGTGCATTGGTCTTGGATACAAGTGATTTCTGATTGGAAACCCTGCCATAAATGTCAGCTTTGTGAAGCTCACAATGTACAATTTTTCTTGGGATGAGGTCACAGAAGTACCGATTCAGTTTTGTGTTCATTTTTCAGACCTCTAATTGCCAGGCCTCTTTTATAGCTGACACATGTACTGCTAATTGGCAATCAACGCATTGTGACCTCTACAGCTGCATTTGTAATTCAAAATAACTGTCCTTTTCCATGTGGTGCTTCCATTATTTTGCCCACCCCCTGTATATATTTCAATGTACAATGACTTTGGAAAGAATTCAGACCCCTTCACTTCATCCACATTTGTCTGTGTTATAGACTTTATTTATAATTGATTAATTTACTTTTTTTGCCCTCAATCCACACACAATATCTCATAATGACAAAGCAAAAGTACCATTACGATAATGTTTTTGGGGTGCAACTGACTCTTGACTCAGTGGCACCACTTGAAAACATCAGTCTGGAGTCCTGCTTTTATAAAGTAAAAAGTATTTAGTTCCTCTAGAATATTGTAAATCGGTAACACAGAATCACTTGCAAAATCAATATTTCCCAGCATTTTTTTGAACGTGGATTACATTGATACTGGTTCAGAATGAATTATAGAGAGAACACTTTTTTTGTGGCTCTTATTAGGCTTATTTAGTTTTGACGTTATATGTTTGATGAATTTACAGGGAAAGTGGTATGTCCGAAGAGAAGCAGTGAAGGATTTGCACATCACTCTCATAAGACTGCTCAATGAGCTCTCCCCCTGGGAACCAAAACTGGTCAAGGCTTTCCATAGGAACAGGTAAGACATTTGGCTGAAACCAGTTGGATCATTTTAAAGCTGCCCAGCAAAACAAATTTCTGACTCAATGTCATTTATATGATCTATTCCTTTAGGCTACGTTTGAAAAAGGATTATGACGACTTCAGGAAGCACCCTGACTATGACAGCTTTGTCAGAGAAGAATGGGTGGCAGAGGATATGGACAGACACCCAGGTGACCAACTGACTGAAGAGGAGGATCACCAGGAGCTGGACAAGACAGATCAGAGGATCCTGTGGACAGGCGGTAAATTGGGGTATCTGTGGGTAAAATGGAACAACAAATCAAGCCAGCATTTACATACTAAAATCAAGTGTGTTTAATATCCATGTGCTGCTGTGGTAGATCTTAATAATTTAAGTTAAATAAAATGTGAAATAAATATATCAGTTAAAACCTCAGAATATCCTTTAATGAAGTATTGTCCGTGCATTTAAAAAAAAATAAAAAAAATAATATATATATATATATATAATTTTCTCTTTTTGCAGAGGACTCAGGGCAGCTTGGAGTGGATGCATTGAAAGGCAGCTTCACCGTGGTAACCAGGCAGGAGATATTGACCTTAAATGAGCATAGACCTTCTACTCGAGGCTTGAAGCGTCTGCAGAGTGGTATAGCTGAGGAACTAAGCGTCATTAAGAGAGACAGGATTGGGAGTGACGAGATTGCAGCATCTCCTGAAAGATTGGAAATGGAAAACCATCCTAGAGATGGAAATCCAGCAGCACATCAGCTTGAAGAGACTGGTGCAGCGGTTGTAACTTCTGTGACAGGTTTGCAAAGGCCCTACAAGCCAATTCAGCTACATACACTGCTGGCTAAAAGTGTTGGGAATAAAGTGACCTTAATTCATCATCAGCCCGGTACAAGTGTCATCAGCCATTTCAGTCAGGCGCAAAGCAAGGCCTGTGTTTCTTCCATGCAAGCTAGCAAACCTCAATCTTCTGTACTACAAAGCTCTGAACAGCTACCCAAACCACCAACAACAACAGCCACACTTACACAAACACAGACAGTCAATACTGCTCCCATACCAAAGAGCCCCGTACAGGTTGTGTACAAGATGCCAGAGGGCCTGGGTCTAGTCCGGAAAGATGGAAGCCCTGTAAAAATCGCAGTACAGCCAGTCCTGGACCAGAAAACGGGGGATAAGATTATGCAGCGAGTGGTCATTCTGCCCTCTAACTTGCTCATTCAGAAGTCTGAGGATAAAAGTGTGTCCCAGCATGCAAGGACATCCCAGGTCCCAGCCTCTAAAGCATCCACTCCGCTATCAAAGAGCTCTCGAGTCACCGTTCCTCAAAATCAGGACAGCTGTATTTCAATACAACAAGTGGCACCGCTAAAGGGAAGGTCACCCTCTCCTACCATTTCTCCAAGGTCGCAGACAACATCTTCAAAATCAGGCTTTAAGGTTGTCCAGCTTCTTGATCCTAAAGCGAGTAGCACTCTCCAAAATGTTATACCGAATAGATCCCCATCCAACCCCACCAGTGCTGTGTCTAATGATCCAAGTAAACCTCTGGACCCTAAACAAGAGTTGAAGACTGTGTGCATCAGGGACTCTCAGTCCATTCTTGTCACCACTAGGGGAGGGAACACTGGAGTGGTCAAGGTGCAGACATCCAACCAGGGAACGCCTGGTTCGCTACCTGCTAGCCCTGTCATTACTATTTCCCCCCAGTTTAAAGCCTTCCTGGTGTCTAAGACTTCTCCACCTGCTGCCCCTACTGTCCCTGTGTTGACCAGCTCTACATTAGCCCAGACGCAGTCACCTTCACAGTTATGGTCTTCAACTGGAAAAAGTTCAACGACTCCACATAAGTCCCCAATCGCTGTTGGCATTCCAGTGACAGCAGGCTCTAATGTTACTATAAACCAGGGCTTCCCCGTCTCATCTAAACGTGCGGTTAACTCACAGCTTCCTGACAGCAGCATCACTGTTCCTGGAAACCCAGCAGGTGCCACTCAGACATCTTTGGTCCATTGTGTCCCCAAACCCGTTCTGAAAAGTGTCAATCTGGATGAGATGTCCACGTTCACAAAGTTCATCCTTGTCTCTTCCTCCTCGAACATCACAAACAAAGTCACGTCCACCACGGCTACCTCTGCTCTTCCTGGGCAAAGGGTGGTATTTATCAGCCAATCACCATCCACCGGTTGCATTCCAAAAACAACCACATCATTGTCTGGATCCACCACACAGTCCGTGACCACGTCAATACCAAATGAGGCACTAAAGATCGGACTTAATATTGATCAAGCTATTAGCAGCGCTAACTTCGGAGCTTTGAACAAGGTTCAGAGTATCAATCTGGTTCCGGGTTCTCAGATGAGGCTACCACTGCAGGCTAACCTTAGCAAGCCCGTTAGCACGCATGTACGATCTACTTTAAAGAGCACATCTCCATCTGCCTCAAAGGCAGGCCTTCTTGCAACTACAACGTCTCAAGTTGTCAGTAGCACTGCACATTTGCCCTCCTCTACACTGTTGGCTGGATCTCAAGTACAAGGAAAACCAATTTCTTCTATAATCAAAGGTTTGATCCCCTGTAACCCACAACAAACTGTGCCAGTCACTACACCGCTAAGCCCTGTCAAAACCTCCCCCCTAACACCACCGGCCCAGGTTTCTCAGTCTCAAAACTCTGTTGGTTTCACCGCACATGCTCAGTTCTTAAGCACTTCACAGTCTCCAGCTGCCTCTAGATCCTGTCAGCAGTCCTCTCCAGTGCGGTCGGCTGGTAATACTAGTGCTGTTTCCAGCACCACTGTGCAACAGAAGATTGTCATCAACACCACTGCTCCGCTTGCCGGTGGCACGCAAATTCTGCTCAACAATACCCGTTTTGTTGTTCCTCCTCATGGTCTTAGGCCTGGCCAGCACGTCCTCATCATCTCCAGCCCTGCAGTGCCTGTGATAACTCCTTGTCCTGGAGGGGTAAGTCCAACCACCGGTGTCCCACGAAGGTCAGCCTTACCTGGCCTAGCCCCACCTGCGCAAGCCCCCAGGATGGCAGCACCACCAGTGACACACAAGGCTCAACAAGTTGCACTTAAATCCCCAACGCTAGAGTCACTGTCCACTGCAAAAATTAGACCCTCTGTCCCCGTCTCTTTCACTGTCCCTCGTCAAATGATGGCTGTTCGAGGCCAACTCTTGGCTACCACCACCGCCACCAACAGTTCTCTACAAGTTTCACACCAGCTCCCTGGTTCGACTGTTGGCCTTGCAAATGTGGTTGCAGCGCCACCTTTAACTCTTCCTGAAAGAATGGCCACCTTTTCACTCTCTTCTGTTCAAGGAAGTCTTAGCACAGCTCAAACTGCAGTGGTCTCACAGACCGCAACAAAGCAGCTCCCTTTGCACACAGGACTTGGCGTCAATGGAACACTGAAAACACAGCAGTTAGCCACACTCGTTAAACCTACGAGAGCGGTCTCCACCCAAATGCAGGTGCTGCCGACTGTAGCTGTCCCACCAATAGGGAGCACTGTCTCCAGGATGCAGCCTCTACCTGTGGTGACTGTACCCCCCATCGGGAGTGCCATCAGTAGCAAACAGGCATCTCCTTTGGCAACTGTGCCTCAATCCAACTGCACTGTAATCATGACACCAGCACAGCCCATCAGGACGATAATGTCGGCTGAGACCATCCGCATGCCCATTGTTTTATCCAATCCCCTGCAGCAGCATACAGTGGGCCCGGGCAAGCCCACTTTGCAGAATTTACAGATACCTGCATTAGCAGCACAAACAACCAGCCCTACCACAAAGCTGCTAGTGAGTCCCGATGGTGCTGTTTTAAATATGGTTAGAGGCCCAATGACCCACACAGGCCTAACAGATGTGACTAAGAAGCCTTTGGCTGAATCGATTGTTACTCCTAGTTCCACTGGGATAGTGCTGCCGCCGCCTACCATAATAACTGGCAATCCCTCGATGCCTACCCCAACCGACAGTAGTGGACCTATCAGCTGAAAGACTGATATTGAAAACAATTACAGTTTTAATAAAGCAGACACGTTCTACAAGCTCTTCTGGACAGTATCTAGAACATTCTAGACTTTTAGTAAAAAGTAGGGATTTTTTGAGAAACTGACTGGTTCAGCTGTATTTATACTTTGCACATCTGAGTGTTTAAGCGACGATATACTCTAGTTGGCTCAAACCTTTATCACCAGAAATGTAGGTGAAAATGAATCTGAGTTTTCTATTGGTGTTGCCTTCTCACAAAGTTTAAAGGTGAATTTTGGCATTTTCGTTGTTTCAAAACACCTTTTCAAGGCCAGTAATATATTGTAAATTGCGAGGTTCCCAGGGTAAACAAAGTGAATTTAAATGTGATTGTAATCATTTTTGACACTGAATATAATTCTGAAATGATATCCTTTTTATTTCTTTGATTGGTACAACACCTTATTTTTAAAAGTTTACTTGGTTTACCAGACTCTTGCAACTTTTCTTCTGACCTGCTGCAGTATGTTTTCCAGATGTATTACCTACTTGAGGCTGGTGTGACAATTACATTGGTTCTCTTATTTCCTCTTAGCTATTCGTAAGATGAGCATTTTACATGATTGAAGTGAAACTTCTAAATGATTTGTATGTTAACTGTTGAAGCCCAGAAAAAAATGTTTTGAAGTTACATTTATTTATTTTTCCTACCATATAGATTTTTCAAAATATTTAGTGGGTACATTTTCATGGTATGACTATGGACATTTCTGTATGGAAATAAACTGCAACTGTCCACTATAAGGTTTTCTGTTCGCTTCATTTAAATAAGAGTTTCCTATGGCCTAAATGTAATTTTCTCAAATGATATTTATTGAAATTTTACTTAAGAATTGTTGTGGATGAATTGGGGATAACCATTCCATCATTTTCAAATCCTTTCAGAAGTATGTTAAAATAAGCCAACAATTAAGCCTGAATGCTATAATGCTTCTGTATTTAACAGAGGAATTCTCATTGCAGCTATCCACATTTCAGTAATCATGGAAATTAACAATTTCTTAAGTACAGTATTGCTATAAACAATATGCTTTTCAGGGATTGATAGAAAGTTCAGTTATTTGAGCAGCCTTCAGAAATGTGTGCAGCTTAAGGTCAAACAACATTTATACATGTAAAGAAAGTTATATAAACAACTGTATTACAGTAATAAAGGAACATTTCTACGTTTTACAACTTGATGTTAGATGGTTCTTCACGCAAAAGTAGTTTATGGGCCAAGAGGAACTAACTAATCTATGATTCTTTTTTTCATGCTTTAAATATTTTTATCCTTTAAGAAATAAAATCAGGTATGGAATAATAGTGTACATTTTTTTTAGTATTTTTTTTTACAAATGAAACCTAACAAGAAGACATAATGAGAATGCTTTTTCTTTAAACATCCATTACAATCATGGGCTCCCACTAGCTAAACATCAATGGACACAATCGGGTGTGAGCATGATAATTCCACTAATTTTTAGCTAGTGGCTAAAGTTAGCTGAACTTTCAATCAAAACAACTGAAACATGAATTACAGTTAAGATTACATTAGAGTCCATGGAATCCTTTCAGGTTAAGGAAAAGTCTTACATCAAACTGTACAAATATGAGTACTAGAGAAGGCACTTTTTATGATAGTGAATAGAGTGTAACATTTTTATTATTCACAAGTTGATGACATGCAAAATTAAGACAAAAAGAAGGTTATGGATTCATCTTTTTGGTTATCCCACTGGGACTGTTGCTTTTTTTAGGGTGAGTAGGGGGGAGGTAGGGATCCTATTGAGATCTTCTCATATGCAGGAGGGGCATTGGGGAGCTGAAACACATCAAAACAAATACATTATTTAGGAAACTAAAATGAAATTAAAATGCATTTAACCGTCCTATCTTTATATGGAAATTACAGTTTTAGCTTATATTTTTGTTTTTTACATGGACGCATTGGCCAGCTCATTACGGCTTGGTTTGACTAAATCATGTGAGAAAGAAGTCTAAATATGGTTTTCTTTGAACAAAGAAAAGGCTGATCTTTTCACATGGAATTATTCGTCACACCTCCCAGCCCTCAACCACCCTCCTCACCGCCTCCTCACGCCCCTTTTTGGTGGCTTTACAAATTGCAGATCATAATCTCCTGGCGTTTGGTGACAGTATAATCTCTGACTACAACACTGCATATTGCACTGGGCAGTTCACATGCCCGTTTTTCATCAAGAAGTGTATTCATTTCAGAAAGGTAATGGAAAGTTGAACTATAGGTCTGTTCCCTCTGTTGTTGCATATGGTCAGATGAATGCAGTGTCCTATGATAAGAGAATGATCATGGCTTGCAGTTGGTCACACCATTGCCTTCCAGCAAATTACTGCCCATGTCTGTGTCATGGGTTTGAAGCCTGATTCCACCTCTTCTCTGCCATAAACAGAAACTCTCTTTACTTCTCTTTGTTTACAGATTTAAACCCACGGGTTTGTTTACACAGTTAACCCAATACTGAGGTTTTTTCCAATTATTGGCTAACAAGCGGAACAAATGTCAGTGTCAGAATTGGGCTGTCTGTGTGCCTCAACTGTAGAATAAAATACTTTGTACAAATTGAAATAAAGAGTTCTGTTCATTGCCCTCCAAGTACAGACACTCTGAGTCTTTTACCACAGGTCGGAGTTCAGCGAGGCCCATCTTGTTTTCTGTTGCAGCACCTCCCTCGCCAAACTGTCCTCCACTAAATCCTGATGGGGACTCCGATCTTGGGCTCTGAGGGAAGACAAAACAGCAACATTTCTAAGGGTATTAGGAGGGATAAACCCTGTTGGACGGCAACTGATTACCTGTTCACTATTCCTCCTTCACATCTGGAAAAGAAATGGACAACCAGTGAAAAGTTTTTTGTTTTTATTACAGATGGATATTGTGGCTATTTCAACACTATTGATGGATTTAGATAACCTAATTCAAAAAAATAACACAGAATAATTAAAATGCAATAGACAAAAACAGAAAAGCAATTACCTTGTGCGGACAAGATTTCCAGACCCCTACATTTATCATTACAAGAAAAACAATAAAAAGTACTTAAAAATTCAAAAAGTCCAGTCAGAAAATTGGTTTGATTTGGTCTTAACAATACAGCTGTGTGGTACCACATCATGCCAAGATCCAAAGAGCTCTCTGTGGCCCTAAAAAGAAAGACTGTTGATGCCGTTACTCTGGGAGGAGTTAAAGAACCATCTCCAAGCAATTTGATTGCAATCAATCTGGGATGTAATCAAGGTACCTATGGGTATCTCTTGTCACAATCTATGTCGGAGTGCATGGGTCAACTGTCAGAAAAATACTTTGCAAACTCGGCCTGGAAGGAAGATTCATCTACTCTCATAAAAAGGAAGAACCTTCTGCTCTCAAAAAAGTAATAGAAATATACAAACAAAGTTTGACAGACAACACGAGTGAACAAAAAGACTACTGGACAAATGTACTCTGGACAGACGAGTCCAAGCTGGAGTAATTTGGACACAATTCAAAATGTCATAAATAGGTGAATACAAAACACTTTGGCTGAGCAAAGGACCCCATACAAATCATAATGCATATTGGCAAGGACATTATATTTTGGAGACTGAACAGCTTGCCATTATCAATATTTTTTAAGATATTTTTTTGTTTTTTAATTATTAAATTGGCCTGACAGTTGGGAGAAGAGTCTCAGGAGACAGTTGTGTAGAAGGGGAAAGAGAAGGGCACCGACAGCAGACAGGGCTCCAACAACTAACACCAGGGCTTTTGAATTAGGAGTTTAGACCGCTACACATGAAGTGCACTATTTTTGAACAGTGCCCATAACCCCTCGATTAAAAGTAGAACATTAAAGAACTTGGGACACAAGCAATATTTTGATTCTCTACAGCATCCTGTAGCAGGTTGTCAGGATTTGGTTGCAAAAAGAAAATATTTTTTTAATCCACTTCTTGATAGTCTCTCATAAAATACCAAGACAAAGTCATGTGACATGTACGTGGTTCAGAATTGGGAGCTTAGACTGCTACACCAGACAACAGCACAGGCAACCATGAACTTCACATTGTACTGAGAAGAGTATAGCATTTCAACTAAAAAGTGATTCAAAATGGGCTGACACAAAATTACTTGGAGGAAGACATGTTACGAACCCTAGAGCTCATTGAGAGTTGCTGCAGCGAGACATAGCGGTACATACAATTGGGTAACACTAAATTGGGAAGGGAAGAAATAAGAGCACAGTCCATTTAAAAAAAAAAATTCTGAATCTCTACCTAGTAAAAGAGCATATAAACTCCACAGCTATTGCACAAAAAGAGCAAACTTGCAATGAAAACATTGTATGTTTTTCCTGACTAAGTGAAGTTAAATGTACATATATCCAGAGATTCCTCATCTGCATTCACAGTTTTTAGGTATGAAATATTTTTTCTTTGAACTATAGACATATTGTCATGCAAGGTACAATAGGCACTAGGCATTTCTTACCCTAATCATTTTGTACCCACTTCTCCTCCTGAAATACCAGCATCCAAGGATGAGAAGAGCTGCGAGAATCACAACCAACAGAGCTATGCCAGCTGCCCTGTTGCACACAAAATATATGAATGACAATAAATAAATGAACAAAAGGTCAAAAACCTAATAACTATAAATGATAAATGAATTATAAAGCTGTTTTTAATCATGCTAATTATTGGTTCATCTATAGATATTACTAGGAAGTTTTGTGGAAATCCAGACCTAATTTTTTGCAAAAATTGTTTTTCAGGACAATTTGTAAATATTTTTTATTTCCTATACATTATAAATTGACATGTGAAATTGACATTTTGTTGTATCCATTCATATTTATTATTTATTTCATAGTTAATTAAAATAATAATGTTTGTATTTTCTTACGAGATGCATTTTATACCATAAAAGACAGGGTTAAATTAAAGCAGCCTGCTACAATGAACCCAGACTTTCTGTGTTAATTTTCACATTTTATCATTGCTACTTTCAGTTGAATGTCTTAAACAGTATTTACACTCTTTACTTAGATGTGATTTTTGATTGTATGCAAATATTTTTAATATAACACAAATTCTTGTGCCTGGTTCCTCTCTTGGTTGCTTTTAGGGAGTTATTCTTAGCCACTGTGCTTCAACACTGTTGTTGCTTGTTCCTTGGGGTTTCAGGCTGGGTGTTTTGTAAAAGCACTTTGTGAAAACTGCTGATGTAAAAAGGGCTTTAAAAATAAATTTTATTACATTTGGTTGTGATTATTGTTTCATAATAAGCAAACACCTAAAATTATTACTTTGTTCCCCGGTCTACCCTAATATAAATGATCAGAAAACAGTAATTTAATCATTTTTTTCATTTTTGTTTTAAATCCACTCACTCTTCGGCTCTAACATGGGGTCCCCCTCTGCTTGCAAAATAAACGTTGAAATTCCCGCGAGGCATTCTCTTTCCATCCACAGACCTTTACACCTGATGAACATGTAGAACATTTTTATTAAATGTTTATTCCAACATTATTGGCATAACAGATAATAATATAATTTGACTGGTCAAGTAAATTGAACATAAACATAGATTGAATTTAGGCTGAAATTTCAGCCAGATGACTGCAAACATTTTAACCAATAATATGTTCTATAGGGCTAAATATGATGTTATTTCAATAGACAGTGTAACCTGTACATAACTAACATATTTGGCAATATTGAAATAAAATGGTCACAGTTCAACGTAATTGACCTATCCGGCGATGGCCTGAGTTGATATAGAAAAAATAAACATCATCTTACCTAGATAATTAGATTGTAAAGAGTCTGTTCCTTCTTAATTTCTTCCCAGCGCTGTTTCCCAAAGCTCTGAGTCTCTCTTTTCTATGCTTAAATCTCAGACTTTTAGAACGGTGAGGAGTGAAAATAAATTCTCATGACGGTCACGGGTTCTACTGCTCATACTTAAAGCCATTGAACTGGACTAATTGGCGTGAAACCCCTAGAGTCCCAGAGACAGAACACAAACTGTTATGTACTCGTGAAACTTTGTCTGCTGACTCCTTCTGACATGGGGCTCAAGCTGAGCAGGCCCCATTTTTCACATTAATAAACACTTTTTTTATTCTAATGAGGATAAATCAGATATTATATAATTAGTAGGTTACATTTATTTCCGTTAATAATAAATATAACTTCATAACATACAATTGATATTTTGAACATTTTCTTGCACAACCAAAATAGAATAATTTCACTTCACTGACGAGCCTCTTGTCCAAACACAACCCAGTCCCAAGCA
>JACXGI010010639.1:5171-27164 GCA_016801175.1 Esox masquinongy
CACTGACCTCCATCACCTGGCTGAATGACTACCGCCCTGTAGCACTGACCTCCATCACCTGGCTGAATGACTACCGCCCTGTAGTACTGACCTCCATCACCTGGCTGAATGACTACCGCCCTGTAACACTGACCTCCATCACCTGGCTGAACGACTCCCGCCCTGTAACACTGACCTCCATCACCTGGCTGAATGACTACCGCCCTGTAGTACTGACCTCCATCACCTGGCTGAATGACTCTCGCCCTGTAACACTGACCTCCACCATCATGAAGTGCTTCGAGCGGCTGGTCAGAACTCACATCTGCTCCACCCTTCCTGACACCTTGGACCCCTTTCAATTTGCATACCGCCCCAATAGATCTATGGATGATACCATCACCCTGACGACACACACCGCCCTCTCCCATCTGGAAAAAGGCAACACATACTTGAGTGTAGGAGCCATATTGACTAAATGCCCTAAGCACATTCAAAGACTAACTGTATTTTGTATATAGTTCATATAATGTTTAGATTTATGCACTATTAATTAAGAATTAAAATGTATTATTTATATTTGATTATGGTTTACTTTATTAGATGTATTGTTTACACATAATTTCCCTGTTTGGCCACACCTTTATTTTTGAACAGGTGTTCCTACCTTGGGATTTAATGGCTGATCATTGGGGAATGATCATGGTTCGTTTTGGGGTGACGGAAGCACATAGTTTTTTACCTTTTATCAACATACTACTTATGTGTTTTGCCAAACCCTTAAATGAGCAATCAATGGACGTTATTTTCTTCTTTTTTTAAGTATGTTTAAATTATGGTCATTATTTCATTTCTAATAAATCATCAATTTTACTGTATATCGGACATGTTTGGAGTATTATTGAAAGAAAGAGAAGAGCGTCATTGCCAGCTATGGCATTACACTCCGAAGCCAGAGGTAAAAGAACAAATGGACCTCACTTCTTGTCAAAAACCTACGGTAGAATGCCGGTGAAGGACTGACCAGCGATAGCTGGATTATACTGTAAAACGATCTCTGTTTCGTATTGCGTATTAATATGGACTAGAGCTGATTCAGAATTTAAACTTGACATTTGGAGGGATCGCTATTTGGAATTGTTTGTTCCTGGTTCAGGCTGAAACTCATTCAACAATCACCCAGCAAGCAACACGCCAGTGGCCCACCGGCGGCCCACTAGCTTTCTGCCACTGCGGCCGCCGAACGTTTCTGCAAAGCGGCTTTTTATATAGCGCGCGTCGCAGTCGGGCCACCGGTGGGCCGCTTTCATTACAATGCCATCCAACAAAACCCTGATCAGCGGCTCACCAGCGGCTCGACGGCGGCTAGCCGCTTTTATGCACTAAACCCAGCGGGATGCCTCACGCCCCAATTTTAGGTTTTATTTATAATAACCCTTTACAATAATTTTGGTCATATCACAAATGACAATGAACTGAATAAAATCTAAACAATTTATTTCAAATAGTGCAAGATGCATACAAAAAAACGCATTATACAGCAAGCAAACAAAATAAACATGTGCAAATGAATTGAAATACATTTTTAAAAAATCAAGTAGTGCAAGAAAACATGTCCAGCAACTGATATAGTAAAATTACAATTTTTGAATGTGGAAAAGTACAAAATAAACATAATACAATATCCTAAAAATAAACATAAAAGTTGGTGAACAGGTAAATATGGTGAAACCAAGTAAACATTGCAGCAATTACCAGATCAACATGTAATTCACATACCTCCAGGGCTGCAATCCACAGGGTGTTGTGGTGTAGATGTGCATCCTTGGGGTGGTAGGGGCCCACGCTGGAACGATTTTCGCTGCTCTGGGGATACACACGTCCGGTCTCTCACGTGTCCAGGAAAAGTTAAGGTTTTGTAAGCACTTACCCAGCAAAACATATTTTCATTACAAGTTTCAAATTTGTATTATGTTTTCAAATTCACCTGCATGCTTGATGAGCTTATAAGGGATAGCCTCCCAGGTGTCTTCAGGTGGTGAACAAGTTCTGGCAAACTTGTCGTGGCTGAAGGACTTCCTGCTGGTGATGCTGTGTGGTGGCCAGTAGCAAAGTCCCCCTTTGAGCCACAGGCGTGGAACTACTGCCACACAGTCATCCTCCTCCGGGAACAAAACTACAGAAAACGTCATGACCTGAAAGCAATGTTTAGAAAAGAGGTTTAAAAAACCGGCAGCATAAGACACACACAGGCTAGCTAAGAAAAACGGGGATACACAAAGACACCTCAGTAACAGAATTGTAACAAGTGCAGGTTTAGGTAGTCTAGCTAAATGTTACTGCCAAGAGTAATGTTATCCACATGATGTGGATAACGTTACACAAAGAAACACGATTTAGCTAAAGTTACGTATGAGTTGATAAAAGTGAGAAGGAATAAGCACATATATTATAACATTCTAACTTGTTGATACACTAAGAAACACGATTTAGACAAGTTAGCTAACGAAGTTACCATACCTGTTCAACAGTTGATATGCGAAAAAGCACAAAACATCCGAACTTGAGGACAAACGAAGAAACAAAAAATAGTAAGCAACCAAATTTGTGGACACACAAAGAAACACAAGGGTTACTGTAAGTATTTCATCTCAGGCCAACGCTGTTTTTTTCAAGCTCAGTTTCTATAACTTGTTTTCCCGCCAATGGTTTAGAACTTGCGTTCAGCTACCAGTGACTTTGACTAAAGAATTTGAATGTTAATAGAATATTGCAAACAGTCATTGTTTAATTCAAAACAGTAATTACGTTCTTACTCAGTAACCTAACAACACTTAGTTATTTATAATAACGCAGAACAGAACTCACCATAGCTATGTAGGTGACTCGGCATTCAATAATTTTCAGTCCAAACAAATCTTGATCTTCGTTTGTTTCGGGAGTTCATCCAATTGTAGTAAAACAATGTCATAATCCACATGTTGTATTGTCCAATTCAGAGCATATAGTTTATACCTTACACCCTTTGTAAAAGAGTTGTTCCTTTTCCTGAACGAGACTTAAAGAACCAAGTCACTAAAATGATCCAGTTTTCACATTACTAGAACTTGTCCATAGATTACTAGAGCTTGCAAAATGGCAATTGTCTTGCCTTACGTGCAATTCACATTCACTACAGAGCCATCTACGGACACGGCGGTGTTTAAACACAGTAAAGAACTGTCCCCCATGAAGCAATTAAAGTCGTGGCTATAGGTAAGTTGTTGCGCCGGTACCATGCAGTGGAAAATGGTCATTAGTTCGGGAAAAAAATTATGGTAAGCAATGGCGAGAGACGGCTGTTTCAATGTGTTTACTGTACATGTCTACACAAAGGTCCTTTATACAAGCAATAGTACAAAAGTCAAAGTCTATTTTATTTATAAACTACCAATGTTGACCAAAATTCTGTACACTAAGGTTTAACAATATTAAAATAAAGTTAATACAAATAATCAGTACAAGAATAAAAGGGGTACAATAGCATCTCTGCTGGAAGAAAATGGCAACACAAGCATATAAAGCAGATCACAGCGCATGCCCTCTCTTTGGCGGCTAGCCGCCAGCGTAAAGCAGTCGGGCCGCTGGTGGAAAGCCGCCTGAGATGCAAATTAGCTTATGCAAATGGAGATCAGAAGAAAAGCGGCAAAAGGTGGTGGCCCGCTGGCTGTAGGATATTATAGTCTCCTGTGGCCTGCCAGCAGCAAAACGCCGGCGGGCCGCCATCGATTGCTCATTGGGCAGCGCTGCTGTGCACCACTCTCATTGGCTGCACCACAGTATATGGAATAATAGAATGCTGTGCTCATTCATAAAAATCATGGAATGCATTCTCGTTCAACTGGTGTCAAGGCTGTAATTGATGGAGTTTAAAAGTACATTTGGACATTGAAGAAATCATCCGCTTGCAACAATGGATGTACTGGAAGCTGACATTGACTGTATTGTATTGGAAAAGCTTATACAACTCAAAGCCTCTAGAATAGGCAAACTTATTTACCTCTTCTAGAGAATTTACTAAAAGGAAAAATTATGTTGTACAGTTTATGGTGGATTACAGAAATATAGAAGTATTTCCATAATTATCAGTATTGATTCCAGACCTGTGTAGCGGTTTATCTGAACTCAGTAAATCTGTTAAAGGTAATTTATCTGCTGAAGAGGTGTAAAAAGAGCAACTTGACTGGTACGAACCCAGATCCGAGGCTACAGGGGAGTTTCTGGTTGCAGTGGAGGAATGGATCAAGGAGGCACAGTCTTGAAATGAATCTGGTCAAAACCAGAATGTTGGTGCGGAGGATGAAATTGAACCAGATGAGAGTGCATCAAAGATATCCAAACATGGAAGCACATTGCAGCTTTTAGGAAAATCCAGACCAGCAACTACATCATCTGTTAGACTCTAGCTGGAAGCAGAACAAGCAACACTCACGGAACATGTGAAAATGTTTGAAAGAAAGCATTGGCAAAAGAAGAGGCTCTCCTCAGGGAAAGAGAAAGACCGGAGCTTGAAGCTGAATAAGCAACAGGCAGTGCCAAGCTGGATGTGTTCAGAGAAGGCTCTCAGGTAAACCAGTCCCAGGTCACTGATGGAATGAATGACTATTTGGACACTGCAGAACTTTCTAGGAGCGCATTACAGGAACATAGGAGCAGAAGGGTGAATCCCATAACATTACCACCCCCGCTCCATTTAGATATCCCTTCTCTTGTCAGCAATGCCCAGTATAAGGAACAGCAGCGACTGTGGTCACAAGGAGTACTGCTCTCGGAACAGTCTTTCAGGCCACGGCCCATGAGCATAGCACAGCAGAACCACAGCAGAGCAACGACACAAGAAATTAGAACTTCTGATGGCCGACAGCCAATGCAAGACCATGTCAACCTTTCTCTGGTAAGAGTAATATAGCGGACCAGATGTACAGAACCCAGATGTAGGGAGTGAAACAGTGAACATCAATAGCATAATTAATGTTGCAACATCAGGAAGAAAGGCGTGCGAGGTTTCAAGATCTGGTAACATTTATTGATCGCCAAGCTAAAATCCTTTCTCACCCTGTGTTTGGAAACTTACATGAAGCTTTCAAACCAGCTGTAAAGCAAGTCCACGGACACATGTAAAGTCGAGCTGATGTTTTCAAGGAGAAAAAGAGTGGATTTGCCACCAGTATCACTACGGTTGGAAGAGCACAAACAGTAAAGAGCCTTACAAGTAAATTATCTTCTGGTTGTACCAGTACTACAATTCAAAGGTGCTTGTTCTGCAATGGACTACACACTTTGGACATCTGCAAAGGTCTGGACGAAAGAACACACCAAGAAAAATTGGATTTCCTTAAAGGCAAAGGAGTATGTTTTGGTTGTTTAGTGCCTGGTCACATGAGCAAACAATGTAGGAGAAAGCTTACCTGTCAGGAATGTACACTCATGCACCCAACCTTGCTGCACATTATCAAATTTGATTTGAGAGCAGATGTCAAGCCAGACAAAGGTACAGGTAAAAGCCAATATGGCTCATTATCAACCATCACAAACGGACTTGTGGATATGAACGGTGGAGCTGTGAATCATAATGAGGTCATAATGGGGCCGGCGTGACAAAAGGCATTCTGGCAATAATACCCGTTAAAGTAAAATCAAGGAAAAGTAACAAAACATTGGAATCTTATGCATTCCTGGACTCCGGAGGTTCAGCGACGTTTTGCATAGATGTACTGTTGAAAGATCTCTAGGTTGTTGGAAGACAAACAGACATTCTTCTACGCACTATGCATGGGGAAGAGTCAATCAGAACGTCTGTTGTCTCTGGACTTGAAGTAAGTGGTTTGGAAGAAGATAATTTTATTGAGCTCCCAGCTGTCTGTTCTCAGACGGAGATTCCTGTTAAGAAGGGGAACATCCTTACTCAGAAGCATGTGAACCAATGGCACTATTTGGAAGGGGTACATCTACATCAGATCAATGCTAATATCGGATTGCTCATAGGGACCAAAGTACCATTTGCCATGGAGCCTTGGATGGTCATTAATAGCCATGGAAATGGCCCCTATGCAGTAAAAACTAAATTGGGTTGGATCATTAATGTACCATTGAGGAAAGATGTCATCCCCAATTGTCAGTATTCAGCAACGGCGCACAGGATTTCTGTCATAAAGCTTAAAGATTTACTGGAGCAGATGAACAGATGAAGCATGATTTTCCGGAACGACAGTATGAGAAGTTGGAGATGTCACAGGAAGATAGACAATTTATGAAGAGTGTTTCACAATCTATAAAACGTGGACGGTCACTACAGTATAGGCCTACCACTGAGAAATGTGATGGTGGAATTCCCCAACAACCACTGTGTGGCAGTATAGCGTGCCATCAATTTGAAAAGAAAATTAAGTAGGAACACAACATTCTGTGAAGACTATACCAAATTTATGGCAGATTTCATGGATAAAGGTTCTGCAGTAAAGGTGTCAAATTATTCTACAGGCAACGATCCCAAGATGGTTTGATACATTACACATCATGGGGTGTACCATCCAAAAAAGCAAAATTTATGAGTGGTGTTTGACTGTGGTGCTTCCTACCAAGGCACGTCCTTGAATGATCAACTACTGCAAGGGCCAGACCTGACGAACAGCCTAGTTGGTGTATTTACTAGATTTTGTAAGGAGCCTGTTGCTTTCATGGCTGACATTGAGGCCATGTTCCATCAGGTGAAGGTTCCCATGAAAGATTCAGACTTGCTGCGTTTTCTCAGGTGGTCTAATGGAGATCTGGATCAGGAGCTGGAAGAGTACAAAATGCTGGTACACGTCTTTGGTGCAACGTCTTCACCAAGTTGTGCCAATTTCGCTCTCAGGCAGAAGACAATGAGGGTGTATTTAAGCCAGCTACTGTAAACTTTTATGTGGATGATTGTTTGAAATCAGTATCGAATGTGGAGCAGGCCTTAACCCTAACCCAAGATCTCAAAGCCCTCTGTGCTACAGGAGGCTTTAGGCTGAATAAATGGATCAGCAATGACCGGGTGTTGATTGCCTCAGTTCCGGAGGAGAGAGCCAAGGAAGTTAAGGAGCTAGATTTGGACAAGGATCTCTTGCCAAATGAAAGAGCTCTTAGAGTGCAGTGGTGCACAGAAACTGACTCACTTCAGTTCCATATAACCATCCAGGACCGACCACTCACCAGAAGTATTTTCTCTATGGTGAGTTTGGTTTATGACCCGCTTCGCATCCTAGCACCATACATTCTGCCAGCGAAAAAAGCATTGCAAGAATTATGCAGGCAAAGAATCAGATGGGATGAGGATATTCCTGAATCATTTGCTCAAAGATGGTTGACTTGGTTGCAAGACTTGAAGCCACTAGCTGTCTTTGAGGTCAGGAGGTGCATTAAGCATATGGGTTTTGGAGAGGCTGGCTACACCATTTTTTTCAGATGCCAGCGTGAATGGTTATGGTATTCTTACTTACTTATTACTTACCAACATTGAGGGACAGACCCACTGCGCATTCATTATGAGTAAGGCCATGGTCGCACCTATAAAACCGGTAACTATCCCTCGGCTGGAATTCACAGCAGCCACAGTTGCCTTATGCATCGATAAGATGTTGAAAACTGAGTTCGAATTTTCTCTGGACAAATCAACATTTTGGGTTGACAGCACTTCAGTGTTGAAATATCTCAGGAATGAAAAATCCAGATTTCAAACCTTTGTTGCTAACAGAGTTAATACCATAAGAGAGGCAACTGATGTTTCCCAGTGGAGATATGTTAATACCTTACTCAACCCTGCTGACTGTGCTTCCAGAGGGGCTACAGTACAGGCATTCCTGAAGATTTTTGGACCAGATTTTTTGATACAGCCAGAATCCAAATGGCCTATCCAGCTGGATCACACTCTGGCACCTGACCACCTGGAGGTAAAGGGAAAGGTTGTGGTTAATGCTCTGTCCGTAGAGCAGCAAAGAGTGATTAGAGTGGACATGCTGTTCTCTCACTATTCTCAGTGGCATTGCCTGAATAGAGCCATTGCTTGGATCCTCAAGCAACGCACTGAGGCAACGATGTAAGACGGAAGGTAAGGGCAGTGATCACAATCAGTTCCTCTCAGCCAAAAGCAGAAGAAGAAATCATCAGGCACTGTCCGAGGATTGAGTTTGCAGGAGAAATTGCTGAAATGACAAATTGAGCCGCAATAAAGGCAAGGGAAGTAGACTTTACAGACTATCCCAATTTCTGGATAAGGGAATAATCAGAGTAGGTGGTTGCTTAAGCAAATCTGCTATGCCTGCAGAAATCAAGCATCCTGCCATCTTGCCGAAACAACATCACGTCACTCATGTAATTATCAGGAAAATGCATGAGGACGTTGGACATAGTGGTAGAGACCATACTCTTTCCCAGCTCTGGCGACGTTATTGGATACCCGGTGCCAACTCAGCCATCAGACGGCTCATTTCTAAATGTGTTATTTGTAAAAGGCTGAGTGGAACCAGAGGTGAGCAATAAATGGCAGATTTGCTGCAGGAGAGACTGATGCCGGATGAACCACCTTTCACCAATGTGGGCATGGATTACTGTGGCCCATTTGAAGTAAAACATGGTAGAGCTGTGGTAAAAAGGTATGGAGTCATTTTTACTTGCTTGAACATCAGAGCAGTGCACTTAGAGGTGGCACAATCATTGAATACTGATTCATGCATTAATGATGGTTTTAGATGGTTTATCGCAAGAAGTGGACAAGTCAAGATCATGTGTTCAGATAACGGGACTAACCTTGTAGGGGCTGAGTGTAAACTGAAGGAAGCTATTCAGGAGTTGGATGAGACAAAGCTCCAGGGCACTATGAGTAGTAGAGGAATAACTTGGACGTTTAACCCCCCTGCAGGATCACACCATGGAGGTGTACGGGAGAGGCAAATACGAACAGTGCAGCGCATCCTAAGTGCCTTATTAAGACAACAAACACTGGATGAAGAAGGCCTCCAGATTCTATTGTGTGAGGTGGAAGCCATTATAAATGATAGGCCTATCACCAAAGCATCCAGTGAGCCTCAGGATCTGGAACCACTCAACCCAAACCATTTTCTACTCCTTAAAACCAAGCCAGCTATACCTTCTGGGCTATTCAGTGGAAAGGACTGTTACAGTAGACGGAGGTGGCGACAGATCCAGTTCATGGTGGATGTATTCTGGAGGAGGTGGACTAAAGAGTACCTACCAGAATTGCAGGAGAGGCAAAAGTGGAATAGGTAAAGGTGAAACTTTGTCCCAGGAGACATAGTTCTCCTTGTAGATGGCTCTGCTCCAAGGAACAGCTGAATAATGGGTCAAGTGACTTCCACAATACCTGACCAGAAAGGGTTTGTTAGGCAGGTACAGGTTAGAACAAAGAGCAGCACCCTTCGAAGACCAATTACCAAGCTCTGCCTCCTTCTGGAGGCTCATGACTGACCATATATACTGACTCTGACACCCACACACTACTGATGAACATACACACCCCTTGGCTTGGATATACCTTTTTGCAGAAGACTATTTTGTGTAGGAGGACCACAGAACACTGGCTCCTATTTTTGCTTTAAACTGGTAATTGTTCCCAGGAGGACAATTAGGGGCCGGAATGTAGGAGCCATATTGACTAAATGCCCTAAGCACATTCAAAGACGCACTGTATTTTGTATATAGTTCATATAATGTTTAGATTTATGCACTATTAATTAAGAATTAACATGTATTATATTTGATTATGGTTTACTTTATTAGATGTATTGTTTACACATAATTTGCCTGTTTGCCCACACCTTTATTTTTGAACAGGTGTTTGGACAGGTGGGATTTAATGGCTGATCATTGGGGAATCATAGTTGGTTTTAGGATGACGGTAGCACATAGTTTTTGACCTTTTCTCAACATACTACTTATGTGTTTTGCCAAACCCTTCAATGAGCAATCAATGCATGTTATTTTCTTTTTTTTTAAGTATGTTTAAAATATGTCATTATTTCGTTTCTAATAAATCATCAATTTCACTGTATATTGGACATATTTGGAGTATTATTGAAAGAAAGAGAAGAGCGTCATTACCAGCTATGGCATTACACTCCGAAGCCTGAGTTAAAAAAACAAAGCTATTTGTGGACTACAGCTCTGCATTCAACACTATTGTGCCCACCAAGCTTGTTCCTAAGCTCAGGACCCTGGTATTTAACACCTCCCTCTGCAATTGGATCCTGAACTTCCTGACGGGCAGACCCCAGGTGGTGAGAATGGGCAACCTCACCTCCTCTGCACTGACCCTGAGCACCGGAGCCCCCCAGGGCTGCGTACACAGTCCCCTCCTGTACTCCCTGTTCACACATGCCTGCGTGGCCACACACTGCTCCAACATCATCCTCAAATTCGCAGACAACACTACCATCCTGGGTCTCATCTCTAACAACGATGACACCACTTACAGAGAGGAGGTAAATAACCTGGCTACATGGTGCCAGGACAACAACCTCTCTCAAAATCTGTAAAACTAAGGAGATGATCGTGGACTTCAGGAAGCAGCAAGAGGGGGGGGGTCATGCCCCCATACACATCAATAGAGCTGATGTGGAGAGTCTCCGAATTCAAGTTTCTCTGTGTTTTCATCAAAGATGACCTCACTTGGTCCAGACTCAGCAGTGAAAACTGCCCAAAAATGACTATACTTCCTGAGGAGAATCAAGAAATTTGGCATGTCTGTAAAACTCACCAACTTCTACAGGTGCACCATTGAGAACATCCTCCCAAGCTGCATTACTGGCTGGTACGGCACATGCTCCGCTGCAGACTGCAAGCCCCTCCAGAGGGTGGTAAAGTCTGCGGAGCGCATCATCAGCTGCCATATCCCCTCCGTGCAAGGCATCTACCATACACGATGCCTGAGGAAAGCACGGAACATCATCAAAGATCTCAGCAACCCAGGCTATGGTCTGTTCACACTGCTGCCGCCTGGTAGACGCTACCGGAGCATCAGGGCACACACTTCCAGTCTCACAGTTTTTTCCCTCAGGCCATAAGGCTCCTCAACCAGCAACACTGATCCATGATCATACTGATCAGGTACTTTTAATGGGTATTAGAATATTCCTTTGCAAGTACCATTAATAAGCATATTACACTCATATGTATCTATAATATTCAATACTTCTACCATACTGTTCATACTCCCCCATCCTACTCTTTCAAAATTGATGCTAGTTTACATTTTTTATGTATATTACTGCCATACTTGCCATATCTAAAATATTCAATACTACCACCAATATTGCTTCTACGTTACAGTACTCTTTTTAAACTACTGCTATGTACAGTGTTATGTATATTATTGCTTTATCTTCTTGCTATATTTTAGCTGTGTGTACATTTTTCTTCTCAGGTATTCACTACATTGTTGTAGTGTGCTATGCTACCATTCATAAGCTTATTGCTCTCATATATATCGATAATATTAAATAACTCTACCAATTGCTGCTAGTTTACACTGTTATGTATATTACTGCCATACTTGCCATATCTAAATGTTCAATAATACTATCCAGATTGCTGCTAGTTTACAGTACTCTTTTTAAACTGCTGCTAGTGTACAGTGTTATGTAGATTGTTGCTTTATTTCATTATTATTTTCTGTCTAGCTATATTTTTGCTTATATACTCTTCTTCTTAACTTTCTCTACGTAGTTGTTGGGTGCCATGTCACAAGAATTTCATTGTGCAGGATGACGCTGTGTTGTTTGGTGCATTTGACAAATAAACATTGAAAGGATATTCAAAACAGCAAAAAAGCAGTTCCCTTTAATCCAGAGAGTCTATGCCTAATTGCAGTCGGCGGCTGGTCGGTACGTACAGTATGGACTGATGTTTCTTCTTAGTTTGTTTATAGAAAGTGTTTCACCTTTTGATGAGAGAGGTTTATGGTGACTTTTTCAAGAAAAAAAAGTTATTGCAGCAGAAGACAAGTGGTTACCAAATCACATCAAAATTTAATAAAAACAAACTTTTCATCTTTAGATTCACCAATTCAGTGTTGTGTATTTTATAGGATAGACTTTTCTCTAACCTAATCCCAAAGTATTTGCATTACCTTTGTTGTTGCTCGCTCTTTGGGGTTTCAGACTGGGTAGCAGTAAAAGCACTTTGTGACAACTACTGATGTAAAAAGGCATTTATAAAATACATTTCATTGACTGACTGATATTTGTAGGAGGGACCATATGAGTGAATCAGCTTGGGCAAGAGAGGAGGCGGCATGTGTACTATCTTGTTCTCAGCATAAAAATAAAAATTTCTGTTTCAGATATCATCAATGTACAAAATGAAAAAATGTAACCCTGTGGAACTCTTTGTGAAATACGAGACATTCAGATTCAATCACATTAGTTGCAATGACTTGGGGTCCATTTCTGAGGTAATTTTGAAACCAAGGCAATTATCCTTTGCCAGGCCCAATGAAGACAGCTTTTCAGTAATGGCGCTTTTCCACTGCATGGTACCGGCACAACTCTACATGCCTTGCCTCGGTTCATTTTCCACTGCAGATAGTACCCTGTACCCACCCATAGTGACATCACTGGAAAACTGCTGTGCCACCTCCAACGCAACACACACACGGGAACAACAATGGAAGATATCGTACACCTGATACCGGCGAAAAGCCAGCATTTGCCAACTAACGTAAACCCTGCAGTGTACAGAAAAATCTACTGAATGAACTCCATCTATTTTCTTTTAAATTGACAAGGTTTGAACGTAAAGTGGCAAATAAAACATAAACTAAATCTGGATAACGTGGTCACAGACCCTGCTTGAAAAACCGTGAAAACCATTTTAGAATAGAATTATCGCCCTGCAGTATAAAAGATGACATAACTGCAATGTTCTGTTAGATTTAAGTGTATACACTTAACAACTCAATAGCAACACATTTAGAACAACAAACATAACCCCTCCATCTCGATTAAAAGGTATAAATAATTGCCTTATTAATTGCCGGCTATAATACCAAGCTGACCTACTTAAGAGTAGCCTACTGTACACAAGGCAACGTTTATACCGGTAGTGGCGAGGAAGCACGCGTGAGCAGTAAATTTGGTCTTAATACATTGCAGACTGCAACAATGGTTAGAAAGCTTGGTAGGCTGCTTCTGTTGGGCTTGACATTACTACTTTGACCAGTGCAATGCATGCCAGTTAGCCTATAAAAAAACCCAGAGGAAAAAGACGAGGTCCTTTTGTAGGCTACAAAAACAGCAAGTCTTTTGGGTCTCTCATGGGGATAACGAGTTGATTTCAACGCCAGTGCATAGGTCTAAATCGAGAGGAGTTTTGGGAAAATATGATCGCTTAAATTACGAGTCTGGTCCTATTCACTGGCAATGAAATTTACCCATTTCAATGCAAGGACTCCTGGGACAGACCCGCAAAGACGTGCCGAGCTCGTCTCATAAAACTATTCTCTGACACTGGATGGCTAACAGCAGAACAGCTTGTTTTGCTTTGCTGCACGCTTTGAGTCACTCTTGTCCAATCAGAAGTCTTCCGTGTTTTCACATTTGGTTTTCACATAACCCTTTGGTATCGCTTCACCTCGCTTGGAACCTTGACAAAGCAAGTACTAAAAACCAGGTACTATCCCAACTTTTGGCCAGTGGAAAAGCAAAAAAGGCGAGTCGAGCCGAGTTGAGCTGGTACCATGCAGTGGAAAAGCTCCCAAAGCGGGTAGAGTCGAGGCGAGTAGAGTCCAGCCGGTACCATGCAGTGGAAAAGCTCCCAAAGCGGGTAGAGTCGAGGCGAGTAGAGTCCAGCCGGTACCATGCAGTGGAAAAGCTGCCAAAGCGGGTAGAGTCGAGGTAAGTAGAGTCCAGCCGGTACCATGCAGTGGAAAAGCTGCCAAAGCGGGTAGAGTCGAGGCGAGTAGAGTCCAGCCGGTACCATGCAGTGGAAAAGCGCCATTAGTGTGCCAGAAGCTGTGAGGCGTGTCAAGGTGTTGTCGGGCATATTGTAACCAGGCTTTTTTGTGGCATTTGCGCAGTAAAGGCTTTTTTCTGGCAACTCGATCATGCAGCTCATTTTTGTTCAAGTATCATAATACTGTGCTCCTTGAAACAACCACACCGTCTATTTCCAGAGCAGCCTGCATTTCTCCCGAGGTTATCTGTGGGTTTTTCTTTGTATCCCGAACAATTCTTCTGGCAGTTTTGGCTGAAATCTTTCTTGGTCTACCTGACCTTTGTTTGGTATCAAGAGATCCCCGAAGTTTCCATTTTTTAATAAGTGATTGAACAGTACTGACTGGCATTGCAAGGCTTTGGATATCTTTTTATATCCTTTTCAATCCTTATAAAGTTCCATTACCTTGTTATGCAGGTCCTTTGACAGTTCTTTTCTACTCCCCATGGCTCAGTATGTAGCCTACTCAGTGCATCCACGTGAGAGCTAACAAACTCATTGACTATTTATACACAGACACCAATTGCAATTTGGAACCTCGACGGAGCAGGTACTAAAAAAGAAAGTAAGTAGAGGCGAGGCGAGGCGAGGCGAGCTAGTACCATGCAGGGGAAAAGCGCCATAAGATTGAAATAGGTCTATAACAGTCAAGGTTGAATTTTTAGCCCACTTTGAAAAGAGGACTTACGACAGTGGCTTTCCAATACAGTGGGATTACAGGTGTTTGTAATGAGATGTGTAAGAGGCAGGTGAAAGAGGTTGAGAAAATGGAGGCAGCAACTCTAAAACATAGGGTTCTATATGATCCAGACCAGCAAATTTGTATTGGCTGAGTTCAAGCCACTCCTTTAGCACCTATTTTACCAGTATTGTCAGAAAGGAGAAGCTCTACTTGAAGCAGAGACAGCAGTGTTCTAAACAAGAAACTTTACAGGGGGTAGAGACAGCAGTGTTCTGAGGGAGAAATTCTACAGGGATAGAGACAGCAGGGTTCTAAGGAAGAAACTCTACAGGGGGTAGAGGCAGCAGGGTTATAAGGGAGAAACTCTACAGGGGATAGAGGCAGCAGAGTTCTGAGGTAGAAACTCTACAGGGGGTAGAGACAGCAGGGTTCTGAGGATAAAACTACAGGGGTAGAGACAGCAGGGTTCTGAGGGAGAATCTCTACATGGGGTAGAGGCAGCAAGTTTCTAAAGGAGAAACTCTCCAGGGGGTAGAGGCAGCAGGGTTCTGAGGGAGAAAATCTACAGGGGGTAGAGGCGGCAGTGTTCTGAGGGAGAAACTCTACAGGGGGTAGAGGCAGCAGTGTTCTGAGGGAGAAACTCGGCAGGGGGTAAAGACAGCAGGTTTCTAAAGGAGAAACTCTAGAGGGGGTAGAGGCAGCAGGGTTCTGAGGGAGAAACTCTACAGGGGTTAGAGGCAGCAGTGTTCTGAGGGAGAATCTCAACAGGAGGTAGAGGCAACAGGGTCTGAGGGAGAATCTCTACAGGAGGTAGAGGCAGCAGAGTGTAAAATAGCTAAGAATGAACTGTAAACTCACTCCAAAGCTAGCTTGAAATTTCGCAGATTGGGCTATGCAATCTCAAAACCGTTGAAACGTTGTCTGGATTGTAAGTTTAGCCCAGCTTAATGGCTGGGGAAGCTTGCTGTGTAGCAAGTTTAGAAGGGGCGAATGTAACAGAATTAAGAATCTACCGTTAACTTACTTACAGGTTTGAGCCTAGTGTGGGGCAGTGTGAACTGTCAGGGAGGAAGCTATACTGTTAGCAACAGCACGTTGGATGTCAGTTTCATGAGGGAGAACTCTACAGGGACTCAGCAGGGCAGTTAATAGTAGTAGGGAGGACAGATGCAAAGTCATGGCCAGCCCATCAATATGACTGCTGCTCTAAACAAGTTAAGAAAAATCTGTAATTTCTACCACCATCCTGATGAGCTTTTACAAACCTACGGTGTTGAAAGCCATTCCATGTGTGTTATTTCATAGTTTTTATGTCTTTTCTATTATTCTACTGAGTGGAAAATAGTAAAAAAAAGTAGGTAGGTAACTTCAAACGTTTGACTGGTGCTGTATATTGTTTGGGCAAGCAAGGAGGTAGGGTAGGCAGTCTCCCTATGTTCTACGGTCAATGTGTTTACATTAGGATCATGGTAATACAGTTAAAGTTAAGGGTTAACAAATCTCTCTGGGAGGGTTGTACTCAGCAGGGTTAAGATATCTCTCTGGAAGGGTTGTACTCTCCAGGGTTAAGATATCTCTCTGGGAGGTCTGTACTCTCCAGGGATAAGATATCTCTCTGGGAGGTCTGTACTCTCCAGGGTTAAGATATCTCTCTGGGAGGGTTGTACTCTCCAGGGCTAAGATATCTCTCTGGGAGGGTTGTACTCAGCAGGGATAAGATATCTCTCTGGGAGGTCTGTACTCTCCAGGGTAAAGATATCTCTCTAGGATGGTTGTCCTCTCCAGGGTTAAGATATCTTTTGGGAGGACTGAACTCTCCAGGGTTAAGTTATCTGTCTGGGATGGTTGTCCTCTCCAGGGATAAGATATCTCTCTGGGAAGGTTGTACTCTCCAGGGTTAAGATATCTTTTGGGAGGACTGAACTCCTGGGTTAAGATATCTCTCTGGGATGGTTGTCCTCTCCAGGGTTAAGATATCTCTCTGGGAGGTCTGTAATCTCCAGGGATAAGAAAGCTCTCTGGGAGGGTTTTGTACTCTCCAGGGTTAAGATATCTTTCTGGGAGGTCTGTACTCTCCAGGGTTAAGATATCTCTCTGGGAGGTCTGTACTCTCCAGGGTTAAGATATCTCTCTGGGAGGTCTGTACTCTCCAGGGTTAAGATATCTCTCTGGGAGGTCTGCACTCTCCAGGGTTAAGATATCTCTCTGGAAGGGTATCTTTTGGGAGGACTGAACTCTCCAGCACTTTTACCTCCATTGAGCTCACAGGTGCTCAAGCCGCCACAAGGAGAAGCTCAAAGAGAATGATGGGGCAAGGCAGCAATGTTCCATTATAATCCGCCTAACTCAGACAGAGCTGGCTAAATGCATCACCTTCGCAGAACCCCTGAGCTAATCAGGCAAGCTGGACTTGAACGTTGATCTCATCCCATGAAAGATAATGCATTAAGTTTAGGGATAAGGAAAGATTATAAGAGAGATACAAAAAGTTACAGTTGTCTTATTATGGTTTCAAACTCCTAACCTTTGGAGTCAAGAGTGTATAGCTTAGCCACTCATTCCCTTTTCTGTTTACAACCTGCCAATCCATGTAATAGAGCTCACCACTGCCCCTAAAGGATGTAGCAAAATTCACACTGTGTCCCAGATACACATATACTATGCTATTTCTTGTGTATAATACAAAAGCTGTAGCAAGGAGAGACCCAGGAGACGCTACTTCACATCGCAGAGTGGTAGTGCCCAGAGGCGGCGTCGAGGTCATAAACAAAGGCTTGGGAAGCGTGGAGGCCATCAGGCTAGGCTAACGCCAGCCCCCCATCGGCCTTCACTACCTAGTCTTTTCCTACGGTCACTGGCGAACAAAATGAAATACGACGAAATACGACTGAGAATCATCTCACAAATATGGATTATGGTTTGCATCATCATGATTTTCTCTGAAACGTGGCTTAACAACATACCCGACAACATAATTGAGCTGTAAGGGAGCGATGTCTACAGAGCTGATCAGATCAGAATAGGTGTGCTGTGCATTTCTGTAAACAAAACATGGTGTACAAACACTAACTTAACCAGGAGTCACTGCTCAACCAATGTGGAGTACCAGAGGATTAGATGCAGGCCTTTTTACTTGCCTTGGGAGATTACATCTATTGTTGTTATGGCAGTCTACATACCCCCAGATGCTAATGCTAAACTAGCAAATTAAAGAACAACAGGATGCCATTAGCAAACATCACAAATCACCCGGATGGTGTTTTTGTGATTGCAGGGGATTTCAACCATTCAAGTCTGAAAACTGTTTTTCCCAAATTCCACCAAAATCTCTCCTGCCCCACCAGAGGAGACAATACACTAGACCAGGTGTACACAAACATTCTGGAGGCTTACAAAGCCATTCCCCTCCCCCACCGGGGACAGGCTGATCACCTTTCACTGTTCCTACTCCCCAAGTATTTACCCCTCATTAAACGTATGAAACCATCAGTGAGGACAGTCAAAGTGTGACCAGAAGGGTCAGACTCACTTCTACAGCACCAGTTTCAACACACAGACTGGAGTTTGTTTGCCACTCAAGCCATACTTGATTCTCATACGGACATTGAAATAGATGGTTCCTCCGTTCTGTATTACATCAACATCTGCATCAACAATGACACCACCCATAAACTAATAAAGATCTTCTGCTACCAGAAGCTGTGGATGAACAGAGAGGTCCGTCAACTAAAAGCATGCGACGCTGCTTTCAGATCCATTGATGTGGAGGCCTACAGCTCATCCAGGGCCAACCTGAAAAGGGGCATCAAGATGGCTAAAATTGACCACAAACAGCGGATTGAGGAGAACTTCAACAACTCCAAACCCCGACGCATGTGGCAGGGCATCCAAGCTATCACAGGCAGCGACGTCTCCATCACCGATGAGTTAAACAGGTTCTACACCCGCTTCGACAGGGACAACAAAGAGCCAGCCATTAAAGCTGAACTCCCCCCAGATGACCTCCCCTCCGCCAATCCACCACAGAAGTGTCGTCTGCACTGAGCAGGGTGAATGCACGCAAGGCTGCTGGTCCTGATGGTGTCCCTGGGCGTGTCTCAGAGCATGTGCAGGGCAGCTGTCTTTACCGACATTATCAACCTGTCACTGATCCAGGTGGTTGTTCCAACGTGCTTCAAGACCGCAACCATTGTGCCAGTGACGATGCAGTCAACTGCATCTAGCCTGAATGACTTCCGACCTGTCGCACTCACCCCCACAATCATGAAGTGCTTCGAAAGATTAGTTCTGGCCCACCTTAAGTCCTGCCTCCCCCCAACACTGGATCCCTACCAGTTTGCCTACCAGTTGAACAGTTCTACAGAGGATACCATCTCCACAGCTTTACACTCTGCCCTGACCCACCTGGACAAAACCAACACCTATGTGAGAATGCTGTTCATAGACTTTAGCTCAGCATTCAACACGGTCATTCCCTCTAGGCTGGTTAACAAACTCCATGACCTGGGGATCAGCCCCTCTCTCTGCAACTGGACTTTGGACTTCCTAACAAACAGACCCCAGTCTGTCAGGTTAGACAACTTCACCTCCTCCACCCTGATCCTGAACATTGGTGTTCCACAAGGCTGCATGCTGAGCCCCCTCCACCCTGATCCTGAACACTGGTGTTCCACAAGGCTGTGTGCTGAGGCCCCTCCTGTACTCCCTCTTCATCCATGACTGTGTTCCTGTACACAGTTCCAACACCATCGTCAAATTCGACACCACGGTGGTAGGCCGGATCAGTGACAATGACGAGTCAGTCTACAGAGAACACCTTTACCCTGGTCAAAAAGGTGCAGCAGCGCCTGCACTTTTTGAGGAGGCTGAAGACGGCCCAACTGCCCTCCAAGAGCCATGGGAACTTCTACCACTGCACAATTGAGAGCATTCTGATGAACTACGCCACAGTGTGGTTTAGCAGTTGCTCCATAGCCAACCGGAAGGCCCTGCAATGGGGGGGTAAAAACCGCCCAGTACATCACTGGTGCCCAGCTTCCTGCCATTGTAGACCTCCAGCGCAAGTGGTGTCGGCACAGGGTGCACAGCATCATCAGGGATCCTTCACACAAACTGCCCTCCCACCATCAGGCAGGCAGTACAGGTCTCTTAGTTTCCGCACCAGCAGGGTCAGGAATAGTTTTTGCCCATCTTCTGTAACCCTGCTGAACTCTGTGACGATCATTAACCATACCCCCCCGCCTCTCAGGGACCTTGTTGCACCACTCCCTTTGTACTACTCTGACACTGCCTTGCAGAGTCCGATAAAAAAGTCTTCAGTTGTTCCAGGTAGGTGTCTACTTCAGGAACCTCACCGCTGCTACCCCTGCATTTCAGTTGCACATGCCACTTTGCACCTTCAACTTACCTTCATTGCACATTTAGAATTGCCATCGCACTTGCATTTTTCAGTTGCGACATTTACATGTCTACCTCAGGACCTCATCGCTGCTATCTCTACACATGCTACTTAAGTCCTTCAACTTGCCTCGATTGCACATTAAGAATGACAGTTAGAATTGCCATTTGTAGCCACACAACTATTTATCCCACTTGTAACATACACTATACTTAATACTTGTACATTTTCTGCCCTCCTCTATTTGCCTTAACTGCAAATTTAGTATTGCCATTTGTGCAGCATTTTCCTTCTTTGATGAATCCTACATTATCAAAATTATAGAACTTCTGTCAGATTGTGAGCATTACAAGGATTTAAGGAATAACAAATTATATTAATGACAGATCATGTGTTGAATGAATGAAGGTAGTGTAAATAAAGTTTAAACTGCTGTAAAACATCTTTAATGGTTAATGCAGGCATTCTTGCAGACAACAATCTTTTTTCAACATCGCAACAGAACACAGAATGACTGAATAATTCCATGTAAAAACGATGTCGCTTTCAGTAATTTACAAAATCCTCCAAATAGGCCTTTATTTGTCACAGCACGTGACTGCATCTATGACACACTCAACAACCAATCAGACCATCATGTGACCCATCCATACAACACATCAGGACAAGGCTCAGATCAGCTTCTCATTCAGACACGATTCATCACTGCAAGATTCACCATTATTTGTTCAATTGATTAACAGAAACAGTTGAAGTCCTAACTGGTCAGAATGTGAAGCTGGACTGACCTCTGACCCTTATAACACCAAGGGGACAGACATTGATGCTCAGCATCCTATACAGCTCCAAGACCGCACCTGGACTGGACTCAATTCATTTAAATCCTTTACAGATACTTTTAGATAATTGCAGAAAGAAGAATACAAATTGTTAATGACAAATGTGAACCTGGACACTTCTCAACAATACAGGACCATGCATTAGTCGTTCCATTTTTCTTTTGTTAACCACAATATATTGAATATAAATATTTGCAAGTGGGTAGTAGTATGGGAAGCTAAATCTCTGAAACTTGAATCTATAGGTTGCTCTTTGCATAAGTGTTCATCCAATGGGAGACTGGAGAAAGAGACTTTCCTATTGGTCCAATAGTTGTACTAGTTCAGGGGCAGAGAGTGTAGTAACAGCACCAAGCCTGGGTCTCTTAACGCCAGAACACAGAACAGCCCGTCTTCTGAAGATGCTTCAACTGTCATTTACATAGAAATGGTGCCATCAATATGGGGCATACTCTTCTTTCAAAAAGTGTAAATAATTGACCTTGCACTGAAAGTGTTCACGCTTTAATGTCTAGTCATAAAATGGGCTAAACATTACAAATATATAATATTTCCCATGAATCAAACCCTTAACACTTCCCTATAGAATTCCATATCAAAATGACTACATGACGGGAACTAGTGCAATCTGGAAGCAGCCCGGTCTGCGGGGCGAAGCCGCGCCTTCTGGGGGGCGCAACCGCTCCTTTTACGGGGCGAAGCCGCGCCTTCTGGGGGGGGCAAGGCAGGCACAGTCGAATAGAAGGAACAGACTACAACAGCTCCAGAGCAATGGCAGATAGATTAAGGCCATTTGAAATGACAGAAAAATAGCAAACAAAACTTGAGGACCAAACCAAACGTTTCTTCAGTCGTTAAGCAGTTAGCCTCCCAGCCTTGTTCACACAGCCTGGCTCATTCTGTTGGTTTCTACGGGAGGGAACACAAAGTATGCTTGGTTTTTACGAAGAGAGAGGATGGGGTGGTCCGGTCAGGTGGTTTCTATGGAGGTAGAGGATGGGGGGGTATGGTCAGGTGGTTTCTATGGAGGTAGAGGATGGGGTGGTCCGGTCAGGTGGTTTCTATGGAGGTAGAGGATGGGG
>JACXGI010010640.1:0-27098 GCA_016801175.1 Esox masquinongy
CATCACCATTCTTAGAAGATCCTGCAGAGCTCAGTGCGCGGATAGTGAGAGGGTCTTTTAGAAAAGCAAGAATATTCAGAGACCAACAGAACCCATTGGCTTTCTCTGATGAGCATCTTTATGAAAGATATAGATTCTCAGCGGAGGGAATTATGTATCTTTGTCAGCTTCTTGAGCCGTATGTTGCCAGTGCGACACATTGAAGTTGTATGCTTACAGTTCCACAGACTGCATGCGTAGCATTGTGTTTTGTTGCTACAGGTAGTTTTATGTGTGCTGTGGGTGATGCAGAGAACTTAAGCAACAACACGGTCTGCCGCGCAATTCACATGGTGGTTCTTACTCTAACAGATCTAGTTGATCGATTTGATGTGTTCCCAGGCCACTTGCCCACGCAGTCTATAAGTCTTTAAGAAATAGCAGGTAGACAATAACTTATGTTGACTACTTCATCTATAAATAATGTAGACCCTCTGACGTTTACTGTTGTATATTATATGCAGCATACTCCTTTCATAGGTTTCCCAAAGTGATTGGTGCCATAGATTACACCCATATTCTGATAACAGCATCACTGGGTGAGAGTGAAGGCAATTTTGTTAATCGCAAGTCACTCCACAGCATCAACTTTTAGATAAAGGAAAAATAATGTTAGTCATTGTTTGGTCATACTGGCACATTGCCTACATGGACACCAAGGGTTTTCAGAAAAAGCAGTAGGCTGGACAAATTCCTTTTTAGCCCATATAGAAATATTAACACAGCACAGGTGTCACAGTTGGACTATCTTTCTCCCCACCATGGAGTCCTTTCAAATGCACATTGATGTTTCACTTTATATTAACTTTTTATTTGCTCCCAAGACCGCTTAACACTACCAGAGTTGCAACTGAAAGTATACGGCAGAAATTGTCTTACACACCAAAAGAATTCATCAAAACAATACATTAATTTATTGGAGAGCACAGTTGAAATTATAGTCAGATCTAGTTGTACCTTAATGATGGGGCAGTGATATTGATAAGCTTTGTAACTTATGCATTTACAGTCGGCAATATTTTGCCAGCTTTCCTTCCTGCTTTTGGCAGCAGCAAGTGTGTTGCTTTTATATACATATATATGTATTCTTCATATTTCTCTAAAATGATCGTTTGCTCCTCTTGATTTAAGTATGTGGATCTGGTAGACTTGTCCATGCTTGCGATTGGTCATATGGTGCAAACACCGCCCCTTTTGTGAACACACTTGTCGCTAGATTGGGAAAACCTGGGTTGATTTAACAAATTGATAACCACCATCGTGACACTGCTCATGCAGGACTGCGGATGTTATGTTTAGTGAAACCAGCTAATGAAAATAAATCCTGGGCATGTTGAACTTGCTTTGCAGTATAGGCCTCTGTTTCGTCGTGTTCAGAAGTTGGGCCATGGTCAATATTATGCAAATGAATTCTGCTAATGCGAGGCGTTTATCCAATGGAAGTAGATTCTTTTATAAACAAGAGAGGTCCTGTCCCAGTAGCCGCACTTGCACCCTTGTGCCCCTCAATTGCGCATTCTAGCTAAGGGGTGCAAGACCGTAGGGTGTCCAAATTCTGTAGTGTTGTTCTCCAGGGGTGATCATCAGCGCACTCTTGCGCACTTAATGCACCCCTTCTGCAAGTGTGCATCAGACCTGACTTTGCTATAGGCTATTACCCAGAATCCCTGTAGTGTCATGACATTTCGAACAGCTAACCAAAAGGGAAGCAAAACGTTTGTTTTGGCGCAGGTAGGACAACCAGGAAGAGTGGCGACCAGCAATGGAGAAGAAATGTCTTTTTAAGTAATATACTGGTGGTGAGTTCTGATAAGTTTTAGCAGGAGTACTGCGAACACCGCAACTATGGCCAGCGCCATGTTTTGGTCTCCTGAGCCCAACGGAAGTGACGTGTACTGAACTGTCCCAATTCTGCACTTAACAGCTTCGGGCCCTTGTGCACTTACGCTGCTAAGTGCACTTTCAACTAGTGTACACTTCATGGAAGACCTTAGGGCGTAGTGCGAATATGGGACAGGACCAGAGGGACTTCCTTGTTGTTCCTTCATTGTACTGCAACAGCACATGTGAAATATTTGTTCCATGTGAAACATTCTGCTATCAACTAGCGGAAAACCAAATTATAGTGGGGGACAAGCGCAATAATACTTGGAGGATGGTAGCACTGTGTTAATAAAATGTGCTCTTTATTTAGCATTGAGTTGTTTGTTTTTATGGCAGCACCACAGAAATGTTACCTGCTCATATGGTGGTCATATAGTGCTCATGGATAACGTGTGTTTTATTTTGCCCATGAGTGCGAAAAATTTTGGTTGGTATCATGTTAAATTAAAAAGTTCACAAAGAGATATCAGCACACCGAGAAACAAACACCTATAGTGAATTCGCCCATAAGCAGCCATCTGGGGCAAGGCGGCGTGTTTGCAGGCAAATTCGCACTGAAACAGTTTCGGATAGCCAACGCTAGCATCGCCCAGAGTGTTTCGCTTTTAGGCGTGTTTGTGGGCGAGCTAGTGTCATATCTGTAGGTAAGCTGTGTATCAAGGTTTGAGCATAGCAAATTTGTAGGAAGTAAAGTCAGCTTATTACAATGGTTAAAATTGGAATAGAAATGTATTTCATATGACTTATTGAAGTAATTCTGACACAACCTGCAATGCTAGCTAGCAAACCTGCTTGCTAGAATTAGGTAGCCACCAGTCAGCTAATGTAGCTATCTAATATTGATTGAAGCACTATTTCGACCACCTGTCTCCACGCTGCATTTTTTTTTGTATGCGTCACTGTAAATAGCAAATATCGTGCAGCGCAGGGAATCCCATCACTGCTACTAAAAGTTTGTACATTTTTTCATCCATCTTTTTAAAAAGGACCGCAAGAGCAGACAATGGATCATTAATTGTGGAACCAAAGTTATCTGTTTTTATAAACGGAGAGCATTTCACAACCACCTACGCAAATCCCGTGATTGGTCAGTCCCCAGCGATAGGTGCGGGTGATTTGCATAAAGTGGAGAAATCTGAACTTTTTTTCGCCTCTCACGGATCCGACGCATCGCCCCACAAGTCACTCGCTTGCCACACTTCCCTACTATAGTGACTACATATCCTGTGTGTAAAGGGCCACTCCTGGGTGACGGGGGATTTAAGACGCTTTCTCCACTGACAAAACCGAATATCCAAAACTGAATGTCCATCGCCCCCATCGCAAATAGTGTGAATGTACCGTTCTGCTGCACAAGTCGCTTGTCAACGCTACATATCAATTTGAAATATATTGGGAGTTGGGTGAGTGGCTTTGGTAGGTGTATTATGAGCTCTAGCAGGAAGTGCAGGTGCTGCCATCTTTGCATTTTTTTTGTTGCCTCTTGCTACTGGAGAAAATAAACGCTACTTAAAGCTATGTTGGTTGCACCGAGGGAAATTGAGTAGCTCGTTATTTATTTGAAAAATTAAGGGATTACTTAAATTAAATAACGCATTACGTTACTCGTTATAGTTAACATTAGAACTGCCAAATGCCTACGCCAATTGCCGTTTGAGTTGGTAATTAAAATAAAACTGCCCTTTTGAAAGCTACACCCTCCTCCTTCCATTACTTTTCCTAAATAGGTGTATATTACATTGTTCCGTTGTCAGAACTCTAAACTCACAAATGGAAAACTATTTAGAGACAATTTAACTGTTTTTTTTACCATGTTTCCCGACTTAATCCACCAAAAGCACACGCCATTTTGCGTTGGTAGCCAGGCAGCCGCTAATGGTACCCAGGCGCTAATCACCCCGCACTGAATGAATGATGTCAATGGATGAATGTCAATGGATGAATTTTCCCAAATTTAGTAAAGAGACCACAAAATACGGTGTGAATATGCTCCAACTACAACTGTCATTGATTTCATATCATGAGAAAATCCGAAATCTGTATTGGCACTGTATAAGCACGTAGGAAATTTGGAATCAAAATGTTCCCTTGACACGGTGACTAGTCCCTGAGATATCAGACTCTTATATGCGCGTCATACCTGCCTCACGCGCGTGACCTTGCTATCCTACTCGGAGAATATCTAATCTCCGAATTCGGAATGTATCATCAAATTGACATATTTGGAGTCCTGAAAACCCTGACAATGCTTACATATAAAATGTTATATATTCCCTAATTTGAAGAAGCCACAAAATACAGATTTAACATTCTCTGACCACGAATGTTATTGATTTCTTATCATGGCACATTTCGGAATCCGTATTTGCATTTTTAAGCACTCTTTAAGAAACTCGGAGTCACCTTTTCCCCATACCAGCGTAGTCTCAGGATTATCAGACTCATTTATGAATGTTATACCTACCTTGTGCGGGGCAAAATGCTATCATACTCAAATATCTAATGATTCTAAATGTATCCTCAATATATTTGGAGCCCTACATCTAATTAAATATTTCAGGAATGTGGATATTTGGAGTATGTACATGAAATGTTTCTTATCCAGATAAGCTATCATGTCCCTAATGGACAGTAAAATCATGAATTCGGAGGTAAAAAATAAAATAGGCCAAGATATGCCCAATACATGTACGGTATGACATTAGGAAAATGTACAGCCTATGACCGGATTCGGATCATATTACGGGAATGTGTATTATATTTGGAAAGTATGCTGCTCAGGAAATAGTGTACTTCATGTCTTGTCTATAGCCTACAAAATAATTTGAACCAGGAAAAAATCTGTAATTGGTTGAGATTAATACAACAATCCACAAAAAAAGAGCCATATGCATGCATCTGAAGTGCTTACTGATATTTGAATGAAAAAAAACTGGTCAACTGGGATCGCTGGTTAGATATTTATTTATTAAAACAGCAAAGGAAATATAAACATTCGCATTACACTTGTAAACATAAACTATAATTGTCTGAAAACATTCAACCATCCCGACAAACTCAGAATTAATATTTCAGTCAACAACATTCATTTCAAAACGAATTATCCATGAATATTGGGTCTATCTCTCAGTTTCGCCTCCCGCAGACAAATACCTCTCGTTGGAAGGTTGGCTTGGTGGTTCTCCAGTGCTCTCCCTCCCAAGTCTCACTCTGGTGTGGCTGGACCTGGGATCCTTTCCCTTTTATGGGTTATCATCCAGTGCCCTTTGACATTGTTGAATGACGCAAGTAAATTTGGAAGACCGCCACTTCGGAGACAAAACCTCATATGATGTTTTATCTTCGTTGCCACTCTCATCATCTGACATCAGAGACGCAATGGCTCCCTTGAGGTACGCTAGATCTCCTGGGGTGAGGATCTTCTCCCCTATCGTCACTCTTTTTGTATAGCTGAAACAAAAGTATGCATGGAAATGTTTGGATCAATGTCATATCAAAAAACAGGTTGCAAACTAGCATGTTTGTTCAGTTGAAAGTACAGCCATGCCTAATTGCCTACTCGCCGGCTGTAACCTATTTACAGCTCAAAAAGCACATATATATTTTAATGTAAAATCCCGCAATTCCAGCGGGAAAAACCAACTAAACATCTTCTCAAAGCCAGCACACAACTTAGTTAACATAAACCATTTTTAACTTCGCCCTGTGAATCACTGTTGGCTGGAAATACATTTGTCTTTCAGGTTATGCAGTACAGTGAAATTTTGCATTTGTTCAAGCTTTTCTGTCTGCTAAAACACATATAACCATCTTATTGTGGTTTTATTGTCAATGTGCATATAGGCCTATGTAAAAAAATGTTTAATGCCAATGATAGCGCTGTGGTTGATGGGTCTAAAGTTTAATGCCATGGGTAGCGGTATAGCTGTATTATAACGTGCCAAAACATTTTCTAGAAACCAGGAAAGCCTAGTTCAGCCAGAACACAATAGAAAGTATTGCTCCCTTGAGATTCAAACCCGGGTTGCCCACGTGAAAGGCTGTGTCGCTAACCACTACACCACAGAGCTCTATATTCGACTTGAGTCAGTATAGCCTCTATCCTGAACAAATCCTCGTTTGCCACTGGCTGTCTTAACAGGTTAGCCAGTAATAGGCTTCACCAGTATCTACTAACTTACTGGAATAGTCATAGGAATTGAGCAATTGCTAGCTAGTGTGCCAAAGCTATTTCATTTCATGGCATAACAACGTACTTTTTTCTTTAATTCGTGAATGACTTTGATACAATAACTATCAAGAAAGGTGACGATAACTAACTTTTTCATCAAGTGAAACGACGAGAATCGTGGAAATAAGAGGCACTGTCTTTAACCATAACGCCACGGAATTACGCATTTCACCTGTCGCTAAACACTATTGAGCATTGTGTTAAACACTACTGAGCATTGTGTTAAGCTGACTAATGTTTCTTATTAAGTTTACCTCCACCAGAAATAGCGTCTATGACCTGTCAGCTTTTGCCACTGGCCGTTTGAACAACTTATTAGCCAGTAATAGGCTTACTGGTATCTACTAACTTCTTAGGAATAATCATAAGAATTGAGCAATTGCTAGCGAGACTGAAGATGAACTTTTCCATGCCAGAAACAGTCGCAATATAACCGTATACAATTTCAGGTTTCGGTTTTAGCCAGCGAAGTTTTCGTCAATACGGAATAATTCACAATGCGTACATCGCTTCGCCTGCGAGGAGATACGAACCTATAGTTTACAAGTCCGCTTCCCTAACCACTAAGCTATTTAACAAGGGGTTGGTCGGTCCGTCGGTCGGTCACATTCGCTCTTCTTAGCCGGCTCCACTTACACGGTCCGGCAAAAAAACAAGACAGTGTATTAACATAGTCTACTCAATGTATATCTGTGCCTGTATTCATACATCACATAATTAAACCTATACACAAAGTATGCCAATTCTTATGTACCAGTTACCTGGACCCACTCTCCACTGGAGCTCTCCAAGGTTTCTGATGACTTGCCTTACTGATGCCTGGGGTTGGAATGATAAAAAAAATACCAATGATACAAAAAATTACCAATGTGAATGCAAACCATCTATTCTAGGCCTTTGCCTTAGCCGTAAAATATGTATAACAGAGAGTTGCAGCTTACACATTGCTCCAGTGGCAGTTGCATGCTGCCTGTACCACTTTTACTGACATCCATCTTAGATTTTATCTCGTTTGATGGATTCTTTAATGTCGTTTTTGGCGCCCTCCATCTTGCCTATTTTTCTCCAAAATCAAATAAACCAAACACATAGTTATTAAATGCAATGCAATGTTAGCTTCAAAAGTGCAAAAAGTTTGTAAAATGTACCACAGCCTCTGTAGTAAAGGGCTAGCCTAGCCTACTAATATAGTACTGTAACACACCGAGCTAGATAGCATAACGTCATATTTACAACTTTAGCCAAACATGCCAGAACTCAGAAGTTGATGCTAACCTTGCCTAATCTTTGTGTAAGAATTAACATGGATAAAACTGCCTAATGAACATGCATTTTCTAATGCAAGGGAGGAAAATGTAACTGTGGTGGTAAGATTACCATCAGCAAGGTGCGTGTAATCTAAAATAATGTCTTGATTATATGTGATTGTGTGGTTACCTTCAGTACAGTGCCCTTTACAATAATTGGCACACTATGTAAATACAGAACAGGCTGTGAAAAATGTAATTGTGGTTTATTAGCTTGTTTATTAGCTTGATCATGCCACAGAAATATCATATGTATCTAACATTTACCCATGCTCTGGGGGCAAACATATTCTTCAGTATTTAGGGTTCTTTATTTTTAAATGTTGCATAATGAGTACTATGTAATTTGTTCATACTGTTTATTTTGAAAAACATCTTAGTTGTCAAAGTATTTGTGTTGGATGTGGTTTATGGGCATCTGGTCCTTATTTTCTTTAAGAATGTTTCTTAAAGAATGGGATTGTGTCTGTAGCAACAAAATAGTGAAAGCTCAAATTGAATGAATAAAACATGAAAATATATATAAAATCCCATAATTTTTGCTTGTAAATATTTGCTTTTGTTTTTGTTTGTTCAGCAAATGTCCAGATATATTTAGACACAGCATAACTCAATATTAGGATGTAGTATATCATATGTATAGGACATTAGGTCATATCCATTAACCATATATGACTGGGTGACAAATATTTTTCTCCAGACATCATATGAGTCCATATCTTGACATAGTAGAGTCGGCCATGATTGAAATACGGGTTGAAAATGGCTGATATGCATAGTCAAGATATGGCCTATGTACAAGTTATGCATATCATGGCTCAAAATATCATGTTATTCTTAGTATAGTGAGAGAACTATGGATATGTCATTATACTATCATTATTCCAGAAATTCCAGAAGTCCTGATATCCTCAAACACAGCATGAGTCCATATTGGGATTCAGTATATCATATTTATAGGACATTAGTCATATCCATAAACCGTATATGACAATGAGACAAATGTGGTTTCAGTATTTCTCTGGATATGATGAGTAAGTAATGTAATCTGTATATGCACTGGAGATGCCTGTATTCTCTAAAATATCATGGAAACATCCTTTTAGATATCTCCGGATTTTTGACCTTTTCTCCCAGTGTTACAAATGAAATACAAGATTTCCATGACCATTCAACAAATTAATTAGGCTACTATTGAAACATAATACAAACTATATAGGCTACTTGACAGTTCAACATACAGGTATGTATCACGTTACCATTTTTCAATAGGAGACTCAGCTTCTTGTGTAGGCTAATTCATCAAATATATTGCCCTAAATAATTATTCACAAAACTACGAAATACTAACGATATTCTTAAGTATACAACTAATTAATTGTTATAGAAATGTAATACAAAAAATATCCTCGACAATTCAACAAATGTATTACACGTTGCTGTTTTTATTAAGAGAGAAGGGGAAACAAATAATCAAACATCCTATCAGCTCTCTTTGAATTTTCTCTGTTTATTTTACTGATGATGAAGGTTTTATAAATGTATTACGCTAAATAATTATTCACAAAACTAAATACCAATGATATAATACAAGCAATATCCTCGACAATTCAACAAACGTATTACACATTGCTGTTACACTGCAATGTTTTTTCTTGAAGAGAAATCTATCGTGTTTATCAAGCAATTTAAATTGTAAAGAATTTATCTTTGAATAATTTAAGTGTTGTGTAATTTTCATTTAGTACATTTGTAGGGCCTAATAAACAAATAAAAATACTACAGCCTGTGTTCTTAGAAATAATCATTTTTCATTTTTTTTTTTTTTTTTTTTGTATGATAAGACCTTCAGGACAAACACCTGAAGCTGTGTGCTGATTGTGTGGCAGACAGAAGTATAAAGATTGAACGTGATGCATAAATGCTTAGATGTTTTATAGCTCAGATCTTCTAAAACAATCGGCAAAGAACTTTTCTATATATTGTCAAATAGTCAATTTCATTATTCATGTAGGCTACTGCAAGTCATCCTTTGATCATCCATTTACTCTGCTAATCAAATTTACCAATAAAGTTAATTGAATAATACACTGCAATGTTTTTTCTTGAAGAGAAGGCTGTGTTGCCATACACCCAAGCCTATGCCATTGTAGAACAATGCAAGAGGCTACATATCCTTGCATCTATCAATATTATTTCAATGAATAGGCTGTAGCCTATGTGTTATTCTTTGAAATGTATCATGTTTATCAAGCAACCATGCTTTAGGTGCATGTATGGCTATTCATGCGTATATCCTTTGATCGTCGCAAACTGATCGATAATGTCTCTTCTTTTACCTTGTACATGATCACAATGAGATCAAAATGAAAAATCCATTAGAATTTAGTTATCTTTGAATAATTTAATTGTTGTCGAGTTTTCATTTAGTACATTTGAAGGGCCTAATAAATGAATGAAAGTACTATAGCCTGTGTTCTTAGAATTAATTGTTCTATGTATTCTTTTTTTAGTCGTTTTTTTTGTATGATAAGACCTTCAGGACAAACACCTGAAGCTGTGTGCTGATTGTGGGGCAGACAGTGGGACAGACCTTCAATACAAATACATTCTTGTATTCTTCAAATTCATTAATAATTTATACCATTTAAATACAGGACTTTTCCTTCCATTGGCTGAGATAATGAGGGGGCTGGACATGCTGACATACTGAGTTCTGATTGGTCTGTCATGTAACCAGCTTTCATCATAACGCGACTGCTTGGTCAGTAAATCGTTGTGATCCCGGGATCTTGTTTTCACATGTTTCAATAGACTATTTTACTCGTCCTTACATCTCAATCATACTACAAATAAAAGAGTCTGTAAGCCAAAATAGAGAACATAGGACAAGAACACTGCTCTCACGAATTTACTGTCGGCAATACTCTGTCAACAAGCTTCCCTGGCTTTGTTGGCCGCCAGGGTGTTAGATTTAGCCATTAACCTTTCTTTAAACTCCTCATATCCTTTCTATATAAACGTGCATACTTCCAGAAAAGAAGATTGAGCATGAGCCATTGTGCAAAAACTCAGCTTGCGTTGCCGATCGCGCCCCTTTTAGGAGAACACTCACAAACTCCAGTAAGTTAACACAGAGTTAACTGACAAACATCTTAATCACCGTCCTAGTACCGTTTAACACCACTTTAGGCAATCAGAGTTTGTCAACCCTGACTTTCCTTGATAACCCCAAGTTAAATCTGAGTAGGTTGAACCCCCTTCGTAGCATACCCCTCTGGTATCTAGCTTGTGTGTGATTATGCTTAGCTATTATGTTTGCATAGTCTTCACAAAAGTAAGCAAGCCACTTAGTTTGACAATGAGCTACCTGATTGACCGGTCATTCATCCAGGTGTGTGTGATTATGCCTAATCTATAACCCTATAATGGCTCAGTGGCTGTCCACCTGCACTCAAACTATCTGCTCTTACATTGCTGCTACTATTTATGATTCCTGCTGCTAAGCTACTTTACCTTTCACTGTACTGTTTATACCTGATGTATCAAGTCCATGTGAAAACTTTAATTTTATTTTGTGGTTTGATATAGGATGTGACCAGTAACCAGACCAGTTTAGCACAAGGCCAGTGTCCCCATTTGAATACTTAAATAGCTGGGTGGGGTTAAGGCCTAAGAGGGTGTGAACTACGCTGAATGGGCATAAACAAAGACCAACTCTCTGGCAAGTGTGAATCTTTCAAGCCTCCTGGGGGTCTGAAAGGCTTGGTGGTTCCAGTGTTAAAAAGTAGTCTGACTACTGTAACGCGTTACCCCCAACACTAGTTCTAACCAAGACTGTTTTTACACTGCAATGGTTCTATTTAGTTGTAGCAAGAGGTGCATAGTATGAACTGGTGAAAATGTAAACTGTCACCCATCACCATCCGAGGTAGTTTGGGACACTTTGTCCAGTGGTTACTGAGGAAGATGCTATTTGTGGTGGAGGTAAACTTAATAAGAAACGTTAGTCAGTTTAATACAATGCGTGATGGTGTCTAGCAAAACATTACTGGCTAATAAGCTTTTAAAACGGCCAGTGGCAAAAGTTATACAGGTCATGGATGCTATTTGTGGTGGAGATAAACTTCATAAGAAACGTTACTCAGTTTAACACAATGCTTCATGGTGTCTAGCGACATATTGAAACTCAGCGTGATGTTAATGATCTAACGTTGAAATACCTCTCAGCGGATGTATAGCTCTGTGGCGTAGTGGTCAAAGACACTGTCTTGTATGTGGGAGCCCTGGGTTCGAATCAATGGTGGGCATCAACGATCATCACTTTTTATTGCGGCCCGGCTGAACTAGGCTTGCCTGGTTTCTTGCTAAAACACACCATTATTCAGCTCTGTCTTAGTCAATAATTAGCATTATTAGCATCGTACAAATTAATGAATAGAAACCATACGTACCCTTATTGCAAAGCTGCATTGCAAGTGGAAAACTACTCTAAAACACTCCAAACTAAGACAAGTGGTGTTGTTTACCTCAAAGAACATGAATACTTCAAATGGGTACAAATGGGTACTTCCTGTGTTTACCGGTCAGTTTTGTTCACAATTGTATCAATCCACGCATTTGTTCGGACAGAAAGTGTATATACAGTAAACGAAAGTTAGTATTCGCTAGATAGAAAGCAAGTTATCTATTTTGTCTATGGTCTATTTCGTCGTTTATCAATCGCATCGAATAACACAACGTCATCCTGTACAATGAAATTCTTGTGAAATGGCATGCGACTTATATAAAGCAAAAATATAGCAATAATATACCTAAGTGTAAACTAGCAGCGATTTTAAAGTTCACACTTACCTTGATGACATCACAGCTGAAGAACAGATGCTGTGTATGGTGGGTATAGGAAATAGTTTGCTAGTGCCATTTTCGTCAGTGTACAGTTTAAAAAATCGATGCTACCGCGACAGATTACTGAATGTAGTTAGAAGTGCTTTGGAGTAGTTTTCCGCTTGTAATGCAGCTTAGCAATAGCGATATGAAACTTTTCCATTCATGAATTTGGACGTTTCTAATAACGCTAATTACAGACTGGGACAGAGCTGAATAATGGATTGTTTGAAAAAATGACTATGGGCCTTCTGGAACATCTCTTGGTAAGTAAAATTTCGGAAAAATTTGAATTTTGGACAAACTATTCCTTTAAGTGTTTCCCAGAGTAAAAACATGAAAATATTTATTTTGCCTTTTAAAAATCAGAGATTACAAAAACACACTTTTTAGAGATAACAATAACTATATGGAGGTTTTAATCATTACCAAAAATATGTTGATTTGGGTATAAAAATATTGTGAATATAAAATTAGTGTTCCCAATTTGTAGAGTCAGAGATCCTCCATGTGTTAAATACTTTTTGATGTACAGTGAGGGAAAAAATTATTTGATCCCCTGCTGATTTTGTACATTTGCCCACTGACAAAGAAATGAAGAATCTATAATTTTAATGGTACGTTTTATTTGAACAGTGAGAGACAGAATACCAACAAAAAAATCCAGAATAACGCATGTCAAAAATGTTATAAACTGATTTGCATTTTAATGAGTGAAATAAATATTAGAACCCTCTGCATAGCATGACTTAGTACTTAGTGGCAAAACCCTTACTGGCAATCACAGAGGTCAGACGTTTCTTGTAGTTGGCCACCAGGTTTGCACACATCTCAGGAGGGATTTTGTCCCACTCCTCTTTGCAGATCTTCTCCAAGTCATTAAGGTTTCGAGGCTGATGTTTGGCAACTCGAACCTTCAGCTCCCTCCACAGATTTTCTATGGGATTATGGTCTGGAGACTGGCTAGGCCACTCCAGGACTTTAATATGCTTCTTCTTGAGCCACTCCTTTGTTGCCTTGGCCGTGTGTTTTGGGTCATTGTCATGCTGGAATACCCATCCACGACCCATTTTCAATGCCCTGGCTGAGGAAAGGAGGTTCTCACCCAAGATTTGACGGCACATGGCCCCGTCCATCCTTTGAGGCGGTGAAGTTGTCCTGTCCCGTTAACAGAAAAACACCCCCAAAGCATAATGTTTCCACCTCCATGTTTGATGGTGGGAATGGTGTTCTTGGGGTCATAGGCAGCATTCTTTCTCTTCCAAACACGGCGAGTTGAGTTGATGCCAAAGAGCTCGATTTTGGTCTCATCTGACCACAACACTTTCACCCAGTTCTCCCCTGAATCATTCAGATGTTCATTGGCAAACTTCAGACAGGCCTGAACATGTGCCTTCTTGAGCAGGGGGACCTTTCTTGAGCAGGGGGGCGCTGCAGGATTTCAGTCCTTCACGGCATAGTGTGTTACCAATTGTTTTCTTGGTGACTATGGTCCCAGCTGCCTTGAGATCATTGACAAGATCCTCCCGTGTAGTTCTGGGCTGACTCCCTTTAAGAGTGTGCTCCTAATCTCAGCTTGTTACCTGTATAAAAGACACCTGGGTGCCAGAAATCTTTCTGATTGAGAGGGGATCAAATACTTATTTCAATCATTAAAATGCAAATCAATTTATAACATTTTTGACATGCATTTTTCTGGATTTTTGTTGTTGTTATTTTGTCTCTCACTGTTCAAATAAACCTACCATTAAAATTATAGACTGATCATTTCTTTGTCAGTGGGCAAATGTACAAAATCAGCAGGGGATCAAATACTTTTTTCCCTAACTGTAAGTATTTATAAATCTTTCTTAAAAAGCAGGTAGGGGCACAACTGATGGAGGATACACCGATCAGCCATAACATTATGAGCTCCTGCCTAATATTGTGTACTGTAGGTCCCTCTTTTGCCGCCAAAACAGCCCTGACCTGTCGAGGCATGGACTCCACTAGACCTCTGTAGGTGTGCTGTGGTATCTGGCACCAAGACATTAGCAGCAGATCCTTTAAGTCCTGTAAGTTGCGAGGTGGGGCCTCCATGGATCGGACCTGTTTGTCCAGCACATCCCACAGATGCTCAATTGGATAGAGATCTGAGGTATTTGGAGGCCAAGTCAACACCTTGATCTCGTGTTCCTCAAAACATTCCTGAACCATGTTCACTTTGTGGCAGGGTGCATTATCCTGCTGAAAGAGGCCAATGCCATCAGGGAATACCGTTTCCATGAAAGGGTGCACATGGTCTGCAATAATGCTCAGGTAGGTGGTACGTGTCAAAGTAACATCCACATGAATGGCAGGACCCAAGGTTTCCCAGCAGAACATTGCCCAAAGCATCACACTGCCTCCACCAGCTTGCCTCCTTCCCATAGTGCATCCTGGTGCCATGTGTTCTCCAGGAAAGCGACGCACATGCACCTGGCCATCCACGTGATGTAAAAGAAAACGTGATTCCTCAGACCAGGCCACCTTCTTCTATTGCTCCGTGGTCCAGTTCTGATGCTCACCTAAATGGGGGTCAGCGTGGGCAACCTGATTGGTCTGCAGATATGCAGCCCCATACGCAACAAACTGCGATGCACTGTGTGTTCTGACACCTTTCGATCAGTACCAGCATTAACTTTTTCAGCAATTTGAGCTACAGTTGCTCGTCTGTTGGATCGGACCACACGGGCCAGCCTTCGCTCCCCACATGCATCAGTGATCCTTGGCCACCCATGACCCTGTCGCCGGTTCACCGGTTTCCTTCCTTGGATCACTTTTGATAGGTACTAATCACAACAGCCCGGGAACACCCCACAAATGCTGCAGTTTTGGAGATGCTCTGACCCAGTCGTCTAGCCATCACAATTTGGCCCCTGTCAAAGTCGCTCAGATCCTTATGCTTGCCCATTCGTCCTGCTTCTAACACATCAACTTTGAGAACAGAATGTTCACTTGCTGCCTAATATATCCCACAAACTGACAGGTGTCATAACAAGATTATCAGTGTTATTCACTTCACCTGTCAGTGGTCTTAATGTTATGGCTGATCGGTGTATATCCAAATATTGGTTTAGCACACAGGTAAGAGCTCCTACATGATCAGTTTTGAGATCTCTGGGGGTAATCAATGTTTCACCCATAGATATTCAGTAGTCATAGAGGTAAAATAAATCTCTCCTACTACAATCAAGTATTTGCCATCTCTATCAGGAAAAATGTCTTAATGTGGAATGTTGGAAGGGGATTCCCCTGCATATCAGAAGTGCCATACTTCAGATGGGTTTCTTGCAAGAGTATATCAGGTCATTGAGATTTATTGGGCTATTTGATTTAAAGTTGTTTCTTGTTCAAAACCTTGACATTTCATCTACTCCTTAGATGAACAGGCTCAATCCCATATCCCCCTTTTTATGACTCTTTGGGGTATCAGAAACAATACGTGAAAAAATTTAAGGAATATTTAGAATCTTATCATATTGCCATTATCTTCATAAAAGTTATTGCTGAAAATACAGTTAGGTCCGGAAATAACTGGACACTGACACAAGTTTTGTTATTTTGGCTGTTTACCAAAATATATTCAAGTTAAATAATGACAGTTAAATAATGACTATGGGCTTAAAGTGGAGCCTCTCCGCTTTAATTTGAGGGTATTCACATCCAAATTGGAGGAAGGGTTTAGGAATTACAGCTCTTTAATATGTAGCCCCCTCTTTTTTAAGGGTCCATAAGTAATTGGACAGTTGACTCAAAAGCTGTTTCATTTATTTCTTCATCAATTAAGCCGGTAAACGGTCTGGAACTGATTCCAGGTACGGCATTTGCATTTGAAATCTGTTGCTGTGAACCCACAACATGTGGTCAAAGGAGCTCTCAATACAAGTGAAACAGGCCATCCTTAAGGGGCTTACACACCGGAACCGGCAATCGCCGGCCAAAACGCCTCGTTTTTATTAATCATCGGCGGCAATTAGGGCGGCATGCAAAGAGGCAGAAATGTTGAGCGATTTTCTGGGGATCGAGTCACTGTGATGTCATTCACGTTTTGGTCAACAGTACTCTGCCTTGTCATATCAGTTCACCAAGTATGTTAATATTATAATTTCATTTAGTAATATGTACAACTGAAACTAAACTGAATGTGAAATATCGGTTTGGTACATGTTGTGATCCAATTAATATTGTCTAGTTTAACCGCGCACTTAACTTTTTTGTGTGTGGAACTAAAATTGTAAACTCCGAGTTTCCCCCGGAACGGACCTTGGAGCCATAACTATAGCAACCGAAGTAGCCTAGCACACTTGATGCAACATAGTAAATATGGCAAATGACAAGCCAAACTTTTATGTGCCTTCCTTCGTTTAGGGAATTATGGCAAATTTGTTTTGTTACTATATAATTCTTGGACGTTGTGTAATTTAACTCCGGGTACTCTGACACCAGCAAATCCTCCATTATTGCGATAGTGACAAAAACACAATCTCTGATTGGCTACCGTACAGCGGCAAGAGGCAAAAGTTGAACATGGTTGAGCTTCGGCGTCAGGACCAAATATTGTGCGCGTTCCCGTGGGCGGCAGCCGCCTTGCTTCGGCTTGCCGCTGCCGCTGCTGCCAGGGTACACGGCAAAGCTGCTGTCGAGGATTCATTGAACTTAATGGAGGAGGCAGTGGTTGCCGTTCCGGTGTGTAAGCCCCTTTAGGCTGCAAAAAAATATATCCACCAGAGAGCGAGCACAAACATTAGGAGTGGCCAAATGAACAGTTTGGTACATTCTGAGAAAAAAAGAACGCACTGGTGAACACAAAAAAGCCTGGCTGTCCACAGAAAACAACAGATCGATCCTAGGATCCTTTCCATGGTAACGAAAAACCCCTTCACAACATCCAGCCAAGTGAAGAACACTCTCCAGGAGGTAGACATATCATTATCCAAGTCTACCATAAAGAGAAGACTTCACAAGAGCAAATACAGAAGGTTCACCACAAGGTGCAAACCATTCATAAGCCTCAAGAATAGAAAGGCCAGATTACACATTGCCAAAAAACATCTAAAAAAGCCAGTCCAGTTCTGCAACAGCATTCTTTGGACAGATGAATCTAAGATCAACCTGTACCAGAATGATGGGAAGAAAAAAGTATGGAGAAGGCTTGGAACGGCTCATGATCCGAAGCATACCACATCATCTGTAAAACACGGTGGAGGCAGTGAGATGGCATGAGCATGCATGTCTTCCAATGGCACTGGATCACTAGAGTTTAATGATGATGTGACAGAAGCAGCCGCATATATTGTCTGCTCAGATTCAGCCAAATTCAGCAAAGTTGATTGGATGGCGCTTCACCTTGGCTATGATCTGTTCACATTGCTGCCGTCTGGTAGACGCTATCGGAGCACACAGTTCCAGACTCAAAAACAGTTTTTTTCCCTCTGGCCATAAGGCTCCTCAGTCAGTAAACACTGATCCATGATCATAATGATAACACAAGAACATTCCAGATGCTCTGATGCCCTTTCAGGTACTTTAATGGACATTAGAAAATTTAAAATCGATGCTGGTTTACATTTTCTTTCTCAGTGTATATTACTGCTATACTTGCCATTTCTACAATATTCAATACTAATACCAATATTGTTGCTAATCTACAGTACTCTTTTTAAACTGCTGCTATGTACAGTGTTATGTATATGATTACATTATCCTCTTGATATATTTAAAGCTGTGTGTAAATTTTCTTCTTAATTCTCACTATGTAGTTGTAGTGTGCTATGCCACCATTCATAAGCTTATTGCACTCATGTATCTAATATTTCAATAACTCTATCAATTGCTGCTAGGTCACTGTTATGTATATTACTGCCGTACTTGCCATATCTAAATGCTCAATAATACTACCCAAATTGCTGCTCTATCAAAATACTACCCAGATTGCTGCTAGTTTACAGTGTTATGTATATTGTTTTATTTTATTATTTTCTGTCTAGATATATTTTTGCTTATACTCTTCTTCTTAACTCTAATTACGTAGTTTGTTGGGTTCCATGTCATAAGAATTTCATTGTACAGGATGACGCTGTGTTGTTTGGTGCATTTGACAAATGAAACTTTACAGCTGGACAATGACGCAAAACATACTGCGAAAGCAACCCAGGAGGTTTTTATGGCAAAGAAGTGGACTATTCTGCAATGGCCGAGTCAATCACCTGATCTCAACCCGACCAAGCATGCGTTTAACTTGCAGAAGACAAAACGTAAGGCAGAAAGACCCATGAACAAACAACACCTGAAGACAGCAGCAGTAAAGGCCTGGCAAAGCATCACAAAGCATCTTGGTTGTTTCATTTCAAATCCATTGTGTGGCGTACAGAGCCAAAATTCTGAAAATTGTGTCAGTGTCCAAATATTCCTGGAACTAACTGTAGTTCTGGAATTACACTCTACTCCCACATTCATTACAGTTACCACTAATTGACCTATTCCTTGAGCTGCAAAAGCACACCTCATAAGATTCCTGCTAGTAAGTCGCCTTCCTCTCCTTTCTAGTTTTCTTACAGCTCTGGTACTGCAACTTTGGGCTCAGCCATACATAGCAGCCTGTGTCTGAGACCAATCTTATGCTGCCTTTTAAGATTCAAAGGTGTGTGTGGGATAGTTTTGTTACTTTTCAAACAAAAAATGGATTTGGTAATATAATTTTGTTACTATTAGGACTCTTGTCAAAAGTGATTTAAATGATCAAGTTTATCAACTCACCGTGATGGGTCTGAGGATTTCATCCCTGTACCTAACAGCAGTCAGGGTACTGTTGGTTAGCACGTGGAGGTCTGTGCAACCCTCCATGGATATGCCACCCCAGACCATCACTGACCCACGCCAACCCGGTCATGCTGGATGATGTTGCAGGCAATCATAACGTTCACCATGGCATCTCCAGACTCTTTCACGTCTGTCATGTGCTCAGTGTGAACCTGCTCTCATCTATGAAGGGAACGGGGCGCCAATAGCGGATCTGCCAATTCTGGTGTTTTCTGGTGAATGCCAGTTGAGCTGCACGGTGCTGGGCTGTGAGCGCAGGTCCCACTAGAGGATGCCCTCATGCCACCCTAATGGAGTCTGATTATAACAGTTTGGTCAGAAACATGCACACCAGTAGCCCGCTGGAGGTTATTTCATAGGGCTCTGGAAGTGTTCCTCCTTGCAGAATTGAGCAGATACTGGTCCTGCTGCTGGGTTGGTGCCCTTCTACAGCCCTGTACAGCTCTCCTCGTGTAACGGCCCATCTCCTGGTGTCTCCTCCATCCTCTTGAGACTGTACTGGTAGACACAGCAAAGGTTCTTGCAACGGCACGTATGGATGTGCCATCCTGGAGGAGCTGGACTACCTTTGCATCCTGAATGGGCTGCAGGTACCACATCATGCTATCAGTAGTGACAAAGACACTAGCAAAATGCACAACTAGAGACGAATCAGTTAGGAAAGATAAGGAGAGAGCAATTGTCTGTGACCACCACCTGCAACACCATTCCCATTTTGGGGGTTGTCTTGCCTCTCCAGTGCATCTGTTGACACTTTCATTTGGACCAACACAGGTGACAGTGATTCACAATCGCTTATGCTTCCTAACTGGACAGATTGATATCCCTGAAGTTTTATTGACTTGGTGTTGTACAGTACTGTGAAGATTGTGTTCCCTTAATTTTTTGGAGCAATGTATAATCCAAGAAAAAAGTGTTAGTGTAGTGCTGGTGAACAGAGGAAAGATGGAATCAGGCAAAAGTAGGATGCCCGAGGGCATTTAGTTATCCATAAATTGTTTTTTGGCTGTTTGCCTCTGGGCTCGTATGGTGGGATCTTTTAATCATCGGCATAATTTGTAGGGAAAAAGACAGAGACATGTCGGTAGCTCGATAGGTGTCAAGCTTACCTCTGGGAAGCAGTTTGTACCTCTCTTTATAAATCCCAGAATCAACCCTGATGGAGGCAAGTGCAGAAGAGTGGAGCTGCCCCCCCCCCAACCTGACTTCAGAATGTTCCAGCATCTGCTAGTGCCTTCCCAGTGCTCGCTCTCCCCAGTGCTGAGCCTCGCCATAGCGCACACAGCAGTAGTTACACTTTTTTTGTGATATTATGCAAACTATAGTGCAAAATATGCTTATGTTCACCAAAACCATAAATAATTCACTTTGTCTCCCCTCACCACCCTTCAATCACCCCGATCCCCTTGTACGTTAGTCCTGGCATCCAGGTTTTAAGTTGAGTTTGCTGTCTGTTAACAGTTTCAATAATTTTTAACCACTGTTGATTCACATTCAAATGGATCACCGAATCAACACAAACATATTTTGATTTTCCTTGTGATGTTTCCATCAGTCTAACGAACGGCTTCTTTAAATATTCCAAGGAAAGATAGGTTATGGCTTTGTTGAATCATGTTCTTTAGATCTTTACTTAATGCTTTATCTTTCACATTTTCAGTAAATATCTTGAAAGGCCTTGGGATCACAACTGCTAACCTCTTCTAACAGACCCAAAAGTACCAGAGAGTAATCCATCAAACTCTCACCTCTCCTCTGCTCCCTATACAGAAACTGTCTTTGCAGAGAAATGAGTGATTTATCATTACCAAAAACCTCCTCCAGCACCTCAAAGATACTCTCTGGGTTAGAATGTACGCTTGCTGGTCTGCATGTTATCTCTTGTTTGGTTTGCCCTTACAAATGTAATTTTTTTTACTGACTTCTGGCTGTCACATGTCTTGAACCCATAGCAAGGTCATAAATTAATATGTTGTTAGAGGGTTTCCTAGTAAAAAAAAAAATCTTAAAAGATGTTTCTTTTGGACTGTAAACCACTTCTATATTGTGGCGGCCTCAGTTGTTGCCAAGGCTTTTATTCTTGTTGATTTAAGTGACTTTCTCTTGTTCACAATCCAGTCGCCGTTTCAAAGTTTCAAACTCCTGGCACTTTTCTTCCATGTTCCATGTTGGATAATGACTGATCACCATTGGTGTTCTTTCTGGTCTATAATACTCCCCAGCTTGCACCAGTGTGATTTCTTTGTCATGGTTACATTTATTTCCAGTTACCCTATCTGCATTACAATGATGTGCCCAGGTTTGCCTACTTCACTTGTTGCCAAATTCTGTTGCATAGGTAAATAGACCCAATAAATTTAAACATTTATGTTGATGTTAAAAGTAGAATTTCACTATTGTGGTAAAGTTCATATAGTTGCCACCCATACATCTCTGTACGGCGCCGTTAGCATAGGACAGGTATTGGAAATGTGTTTTTCACTCGCTTATAGTTGTAACACTGACCGGATTGGCAAAACATTTTACAATTCTAAACAATACGTTGTATAATGTTAGCTAGAACACTAAGCTAGCAAGCTCTTATCTAGTTAGCTCCTTAAGGTAAACCAAGGAAGGGTTCCCTGTCCTGCAGAACTAGCCGAAGACAGATAGAAAAATTATCTTGCTAGGTTATAGTTGTACCAGTTCAGTTCAAGTTCAAAGTTTTATTTATCAAATGCACCGAATAACACAGCATCATTCTGAGCAATGAAATTCTTGTGACATAGCAAACATCTACATAGTAAGAATTAATATATTAAGGAAAAATATAGCAATAATATACATAATGTAAACTAGCAGCAATTTTAAAGATTGTAGAATGGGGAATATGAACAATATGGGTAGAAGCATTGAATATTATAAATATGAGTGATATGCCTATGAATGGTACATACAAAAGAAGCTTTGTTAGTTAGACTTTTAGAGCTTTGTTAGTTAGACTCCAACTTATCCCTGTAGTCTCTTTGTATTTCTGATGGCCTTCCGTAAGTAATATCTGTACTTCCTCAGAGTCTCCAGGTCCCCGAAACTAAAGGTAGATGCAGTTGGGGAAAGTCCGAACATTTACATCATTGATGCACTTTGAGATATATGCTGAGACAGAGTCTGTGAATTCATCGATGTCCCAATCAGCTGCAGCACAGAACATCAGCCAATCTGTTGTGTCAAAGCAGTCCCGGAGAGTGGTAATGGATTGCTCATTCCAGCACCGAACTGCCCGAAAAACTGGTTTATCCTGTTTTAGGCGTTGTCTGTAGGATGGGAGGAGCAGAATCGATGTGTGATCCACCTTACCAAAAGTCGGGCGGGGGAGGGGTTTGTAGCTATTTTGTATTTGTGAATAACAACAGTCAAGAGTCTGATCCTCATGGGTAGGAAAATTACTATGCTGGTGATATTTCGGCAACACTTTCCTCATATTTGCCCTATTGAAGTCGCCAACAACAATAACATCTAAAAATATAGATTCTGAACCACATGTTGTATGATGTTAGTTATAGCTATCTAGTAATAAATACATGGTTTCTTCTGTTCCCATTTAAAAACGCTATAGTGCATATGCAGCAACATATTTTAGTTTTTTTTTCTTCTATAAAACTATGTTCTGCTGGCCTGCTATTCTGGCTTATACAGTGAAAACATTCTCATTAACAAAAAGCTGGGCAGCAACTATGTTAAACTGCTTTGCTCTGCTCAGCAATTGAAGGAATTGGATTTTGACCCTTTTAAGATTAATTCCATATAGTCAATGAATTAATGTAACAAATGAATTTAATATATGAAGAAAGTATTACAATTACAAATTACAAGTACAAATATCAAAGATAACATTTCTCTGTAGATTCAAGATGTTTGCAAGAGCAAAGATGCAGGTAGAAGGTAGGTAAATGCAAGAGAGAGCTTTTCCAAACTACACTCTGGTTTATATCCCCTAACATGGTTTACTGACCTAAGGATAACAAAACTGTCCTTAAGAATAGACCCCATGGGTCTGCTGGGGTGCTGGCCTTAGAATAGACTCTGGGTTGCTGGCCTTCTAGGCAGAATTGCAAAGAAAAAGTCATATCTCGGACTGGCCATTGAAAAGAAAAGATTAAGATGGGCAAATGAACACAGACACTGGACAAAGGAAGATTGTAAAAAAGTGTTATGGACAGACAAATCTAAGTTTGAGGTCCACTCCATTTTGCAACGCCATGCCCTGTGGATGGCGTTTGATTCGAGCCAATTTCCTCCTACAACAGGATAATGACCCAAAGCACAGCTACGAACTATGCAAGAACTATTTAGGGAAGAAGCAGTATCTGGTATTCTGTCTATAATGGAGTGGCCAGCACAGTCATCGGATCTCAACCCTATTGTGCTGTTGTGGGAAAGCTTGACTGTATGGTATGTAAGAAGTGCTCATGAAGCACATCGGATCTCTAACTTGTGGGAGGTGCGTCAGGAAACATGGGGTGAAATGTCTTGAGATTACCTCAAATTGACAACTGGAATGCCTGAAGTCTGCAAAGCTGTAATTGCTGCAAATGGTGGATTTTTTGATGAAAGCTAAGTTTGAAGGACACAGTAATTATTTCAGTTAAAAATCATTATTTCTAACCTTGTCAATGACTATATTTCCTATTAATTTTGCAATTTCAAGCTCATTTCATGTATGTTTTCATGGAAAACAAGGGCATTTCTAAGTGACCCCAAAATTTTGAACAGTAGTGTAATTGTGAAGTGGAAGGGTCTAGTAGCAACAACAGCCCAGCCACAAAGTGATAGACCATGCAAACTCACAGAGCGGGGCTGCCGAGTGCTGAAGCACATAGTGCATTACAAAAATGCCTATCATCTGTTACATCACTCACTACAGAGTTCCAAACTGCCTCTGGAAGCAAGAACTATGCATCGGGAGCATTACAAAATGGGTTTCCGTGGTCGAGCAGCTGTAAGCACATCAACATGTGCAAAGCCATGTGTCGGCTGGAGTGGCGTAAAGCACGCCACCTCTGGACTCTGGAGCAGTGGAAACGTTCTCTGGAGTGCTGAATCGCTCTTCATTATCTGGCAGTCTGATGGACAAATCTGGGTGTGGCGGATGCGTGGAGAACACTACCTACTGGAATGCATAGTGCCTACTGTAAAGTTTGATAGAGGAGTGATAATAGTCTGGGCCTGTGTTTCAGAGTTTAGACTTGGCCTCTTAGTTCCAGTGAAGGGTCATTAATGCTACAGGATGCTACATTAATGTTACAGGATACAAAGACATTTTAGACAATTGGGTGCGTCCATCTTTTATAGTTGCAAAGGGGGGACAACCCCATATTTATGCCCATTGTGTTGAAATGGGATGTTCAACAAGCCCATATAGGTGAGATGGTTGGGTGTCAACATAATTTTGGCTATATAGCGTATAACTACATAGCACCACACTACACAACAGGTTCCAAGTAAGAAAGATATAATAATTAGCAACTTCAAAACCATCGCTAGAAGTGTGGTGAAGAAATCTTAAATCCATATAAATGGACATGTGACAAAGTCCTTACAAAAACAAACAATAAACCCTGGCTGTCTAAGAAAAGTCACAAGATCACTGAGAGAAGGGACACAAATGAGAACATAAAATAGAGCTAAAAAGGAAGCAGCTCAAAAAGCATAATGAAGCAGCAACCAAGGAAGAAAAGTGTTAGAAGGGATAAAAAGATGTGTTAAACACTTAGCATATCAAATGGAAGGAGCAGCAGGAAAACATGATCTGATGGAACATTATCTAAAAACAAAGATGCTCACAGGCAAATTCAAACAAGAAAACATTTGAAAGAAGGCATGCTTCTTACCACCAAGGAAGGAGAGCAACTGAGATGGATTAAAATACTTTATAGAGAGCTGCTCAGCAAGCAGTCTCCTCAACAGACAGAAGAAATCCCACTAGCCCAAACGCTGGAGGTCAAATGCAAAATCCCTACCAAAACTAAAATAAGAATGGCCACAAAGACCTTGAGAGCAGGCAAGGCAGAAGAGCCAGATGAAACATCAGCCAAAGCCCTCAAGCTGGACAGAAACTCACTACATTCCCACTTTCAAATCCTTCATGAGGGAAGTTGGTCTGGAAGCTTTTAACTTCATTACCAGGCAGGGTTGCTTGCTCTCATCTTCTTTTGTACCGTCTAATGAAACTAACAATCAACAATAATTGAACGTGACAGACCAGCACACTCCCCAGCAGATGCAGGACAAATCACACACTGGATAACTATTGTTTCAAACTAAAAATCTAAATCTGCTATGCACGGACTCAAGATCAAATCCCTGAAAATCTAAATAATCGGGAACAACACCAAACACATCAACAACCATGATTAACAGTTCACTTACCCAGGTAGTGTGATAACTGGTTATGTAGGAACCGAGGAAGATAGAAGAATTTCAAGGAAGTGTAGCATTTAACACAACAGCTCTACAACCTTGGATTGTATTCATATGAACAAATATGAAAATGACAAGTGCAAGTTGCTGTAGTTAAGACCATTTCCTCAAATGTTTAATGTAACATGAAAAAAAGAGAAAGGACTTTCAACCCAAATGTAAAATCCAATATTCTGTAAGGATCTGAGACATGGAGAATCCCCAACAAACAACAAATATGAATCAATCCTTGTCTTAGAACGTCTTCTGAAAGTACACTGGCCAGAGACTATCAGCAACATCAAGCTGTGAAAAATTATAAAACAATATTCAATCGAAGAATAAAAGTAGAGGAAGTGGAGCTAGATAGGACCCACACCAAGACGAACCAATAAGCCAATCTCAAAAAAAGCCCTAATATGGAACAAACAAGGAAAGCACAAAAGAGGAAGACCACATGAAGATAAAGTGCTCAGGAGAAGAGGAAGGTTAAGGGGCTGACAAGTCTAGCCTGGCTGCTGCAATTTTTGTTATCCACAGCACCGAGCTGTGACTCAGTTGTCTGGACAGGAGTCTTTTGTAACTGCAATATTTGTCAGAAAATATGCATACATTTTAATTGGTTTTTATTAAGTAGCTATTTGCATGTGCAACACTGTGAACTTCCTGTTGGATTTTCAAAGTGAGCGAGGTCATAACCAATGGCCTAAGAAACACCTTGCTGTATTGGAACCATTTAGTACAACTGGACTATTGCATTATTTTTATTTATCAACATGGTAATCAGTATAACAACCTGGACAATTGTGAGTACAATGAGTACTAATTAACTGCATCTATTCTCATCTCATCTTTTGGGAAAGCATGCTGTAACCGATCATCTATTGGGCAGGTTGAAATTTATTGGTGTGGATGGCAGGACAAAAATTGGGGAGGGTGTTTTGCTCCAGGTAGGGCTGTGTGCATTTTTGTTGTTTTTTTGGGGGGTGGGGGGCACATGGTAGGGCAGTGAGATTTGTTTTTAGTTATTAGTTTTAGGACTGGCGCATCATCGGAGTGCGCTGATGAAGATTGGGTATTAAGTGCTTAACATACACTTTAAAACACTACATCATTGATACTGTAATTGCATGAATATTTCATAATTTAAATAATCATATTAAACGGAATAAATTATTTGTGTTCAAACAGGTCATATGTAACCTTAACCTTGGTCATAAAATTAGAATATCATCAAAAAGTTGATTTATTTCAGTAATTCCATTCAAAAAGGGAAACTTGTATAATGTATACATTCATTCCACACAGACTGATATATTTCAAGTGTTTATTTCTTTTAATTTTGATGATTATAACTGACAACTAATGAAAACCCCAAATTCAGTATCTCAGAAAATTAGAATATTGTGAATAGGTTCAATATTGAAGACACCTGGTGCCACACTCTAATCAGCTAATTAACTCAAAACACC
>JACXGI010010641.1:0-11782 GCA_016801175.1 Esox masquinongy
GTGCTGTACATGCTCATACTTTTCATGTTCATACTTTTCAGTTGGCCAACATTTCTAAAAATCCTTTTTTTGTATTGGTCTTAAGTAATATTCTAATTTTCTGAGATACTGAATCTGGGATTTTCATTAGTTGTCAGTTTTAATCATCACAATTAAATGAAATAAACATTTGAAATATATCAGTCTGTGTGTAATGAATTAATATAATATCCAAGTTTCACTTTTTGAATGGAATTACTGAAATAAATCAACTTTTTGATGATATTCTAATTATATGACCAGCACCTGTATTTGGAGTTGTAAATATTAGCAACACATAAGTGAAGGCTTGTGACTTTGTTTTTTTCATGTTACAGGTACAGTTATCTGTCTCCACAGCTGCAGGTGAAAGCCTTGGTTATGTGGAAGAGTAAATGGGACACATTTATTTCTGAGAACTCAAGATGGGGACCTTCTGTAGTAGAGACCAGGGGCAGAGGAGGGATCACTTGGATGCTGACTGTGGGAATGACTTGATTTCTGTCCATGAGCCCCATTTAGTGTTGGTTTATTAAGAGTTGGACATGTTCAAATCACAAATGGACACACTGGTTGAAATCCTATTGGGAAACTGACATAAGGTCTACTGTGGCACAAGTCACAGAAAATTGTAATGATGGTTATGGGAGGAATGTGTCACAACACAGTGCATCACACCCTGCTGTGTGTTGGGCTGCGTAGCCGCAGACAGGTCAGAGTGTATCTGGTCTGCAACATTGTTGCAGACCAGATACACCCCTTCATGGCAATGGTATTCCCTGATGGCAGTGGCCTCTTTCAGCAGGATAATGCACCCTTCCAGACTTCACTTATTGTTCGGGAATGGTTTTAGGAACATGATGAAGAGTTCAAGGTGTTACCCTGGCCTCCACATTCCCCAGATCTCAATCCGATTGAGCATTTGTGAGATGTGCTGGACAAAAGTCCCATCCACAGTGGCTCCACCTCGGAACTTACAGGACTCGAAAGATCTGCTGCTAATGTCTTGGTGCCAGATACTACAGGACACCTTTAGGGGTCTTGTAGAGTCCATGGCTCGGCGGGTCGGCTCTGTTTTGGCGGCACGTGGAGGAATAACAGCATATTAGGCAGGTGGTCAAAATGTTTTGGCCCATTAGTGTATAAATACCATTGTAGACAGTTTGGCAAAGTTGAAAAGAATAAGCTAATAACGCCCTCTAATGGATAATGTGCGGGATAATGTGCGTACCACTCCTGTAGGAAATTGATCAGTAAACCACTCTGTACAACAACAAAACAGAAGGTCCTTTGTATAGTTCACTAGTCAGAACCTGTGAGCCCTGTTTACATCTGCTTTTTTTCTGTTTGACCTTCACCAAAACAGATCACAATTTGCCTTTTAATCATTTACATAAATGTAGACACCTGACAGTATCATGATTCATGACTAAGGCTGGATCATAGAACCAGGTAACAGGGCCATGATGGAATCGAGCTATAATTTGGGTTTTTTATATGTTCTAATTTTTCACATGCACATGGTGGTAATTTGTTTAATATGATTTGAGTAAAAAGATAAACATAAGGAGTCATGTTGAGAAGGCATAACGTACACAAACAATCACCCCAGGGACTATTTTATATATAGTTATAAAATAGTTATATATTTTATATATAGTTAAAAAAAAGTGATTAGCTAAATGCAGAGCTCGGCACCAAACCGTTAATCAACGAAGTTAGCATTTTCATTAACGATTTAACGTTTAAGTTAACTGTGAAAATCATTATCGGACGAATTATAAATATAATAGAGTATATAATAAATAAATATACTTTTAAAAACCTCTAGAATATAATCCATTTTTGCTTCACTCCGGAGTGGGGAATGAGATCAAATCCAATGCTTGCTGTGCTGTATATCTAGATGCTATTTTCAAAGTAAAAAATGCAACAAGATTGCGTACTAGACTCGTGGCTTCCGTATGAAGGTCAAGAGTGAAAAAGAAACTCGGGAACCCTCGTATTACAAGCGAGCTGCTATTCGTGTGTTGTAAACATCTGTGATTGGCCAACAAAGAATATCTCTCTATTTGTGAATTGGATTGGCTATTCGTTGTCAGTCAGTCACTCACTCACTACTCAGTAGGAGACATTCGCTCTTCTTGGCTCTGTGCCTTGTGAAAAAATAACTAATGCAAGCCCCTTAGAAATACCCCGCAAAAAGGCTTTATTTTTCGCACTTTGTTCGAGGTTTTTAGGTGTTTTTAGAGTAAAAAGTCGTTTTTTCATAATAAAAATCAACGTTAATGTTTATCGCTAACTTCCGTATACATTTTTAATGATTTAACTGATTATCGAAGTTAGCTTTTTGGTGAATGGATTAATGGTTAAAGAAGTTAACTTTTTAACTGTGCACAGCTATGGCTAAATGATAGCAACAGCCACTCATGGCGATAGGTAAAAAATTTTTAAAGTGCAATTATCATTGGCACCCGGAACCAAAACTAATAAATGCATCTTCCCATTGATCTATATTAAAATTAATCTGAATCATTATGAACTCTTAAGGGGTCACCCATAACTTCCTGTTTCAGTTGGGTATAAATATTACACACATGCCAAACTTACTTTTATCTGTCAACATGGGGAAGGTCAGAGAACACACAATTTAAATGACAAAAGATCGTTGACCTTAATAAGTTAGGCAATGGCTATAAAACGCACTTGAATATTACCATCTGCATACGGCAATAATTAAGAGGTTTAAATAAACTGGAGTGTTACGGTGGACACAAGGCACAGAGCAGTTGTCATTACTTTTATTGATACTCAAAAAACCAAAAGGAGAGGTACACCATGAAGCAACGCAAACAATGAACCAAAAACTGAAAGACTCAAAAGGGCAACTTAAATAGGGCAGCTGCCTCTAATTGGGGACAATCAAAACAGCAGCGCAGAGATGCCTAGAGGCACCTCTGTGCTCAGGCCCTGACTGTGGCCCCCAGGCGCATAGAGATGCCTAGAGGCCCCCAGCCAGGACCTGACTTGGAGAAGTGAGGAACCTGACTTGAAGAGAACTCAAGTATATTTTGCTCCCACACACAGTCAGATATGTTCAAGCGGTAAAAAATATCCAAGGATCACACTGCCTCCATGCCAACCAGCTATTTGGATGATTTGACAGAAGAAAGCCTTACTCTTATCAATACCAGACATGTGCTTGACCATAGAATCGATTCTAATCCAAGTTCCAATGTGGTTTAACAACTCTAGGTGCTGACGTTTATGTTCTGATGAGAGTCAGGCCCAGCGCCAGCATGAGATGACTGAGGAATGCATTTTTTTATAAATGAGGGGGCATATCTAATCACTGCGCAAACTCCACCAACAAAAAATGAACAAACGGAAGATAGACAAAAAAAACAGTTTGAAATACAGTAATACATTGGTACGCCCAAATATACCTTCAAGCTTAATTATGAACAACATAGAAAGATCCAGTCATCCTTTACCGACTGCTGGTGTTGAACTGGGAGAAGTATCTCTCATCTGGGATGTTAGTGTACACCTTCTCCAGGTGTTTTGTCCTGGGAAAGATAAGAAGGCCTTTGTGTAACTGAGAAGAACAAACCTCTTTGCATTTGTTGTTATTTATGGATTTGGATGTGCAGGTAGATTGGGCAGGTCATCAGACTCTAGTTTATGGTTTTGTGGCAATTAACTGTGCAAATCTTGCACAGAAGTGCCTCAAAATAAAATACATCTTAAAAATATGTGACAAACATTAATGAAACTGTACGTCAATAAAGCCTGATGAGGATGCAACAAGAAAGGTGTACAGGTGCATCCAAGTGTCTAAACCTCAACAAATGTAAAGTGTCTCACTGTTGCTGACGGGCCTCAGCCAGCTGTGCGTTGGTGTTATCCAGTGTGCGACGGAGTTGCTTGTTGATGCGAGCCTGCTGTCTCTCCAGTAGCAGGGCAGTGCGAGCCGAGGACATGCGGAGAACTTCCTGCTGGCGCTCTTCTTGCTGCTGCTCAGCCTGAATTCTCTTCACAGGCAACAACGGAAAAAGTTAGCATGATGCAAACTCATTTATAGGGGCTGCTTTCCAACCAAGGTAGACACACCCAAGTTTCTAGGGTGGACTATGAATTAGGGTCTGTACTTGGTATGTACTGCAGTTCCAACCATGGGAAGCAGGCCATGGGATTTAAGGGAAATTGAATGGGTGGGGAATATACAACTTCGTATTAGAAAGTCAACAAAGTGTGTATACTACAAAAAGTGTGTAGTACAGTATTATGTTGTGTACTACTACATTCTACCGTGGTCTCCACAGAAGATCAAATTACAGAGTAGTATAGTTTTCCACTTCAGTTTCCTACAGAACAATGTATAATTCTATTGCAAGTACTGTAGTATTCTTTTTAAAAGGTAGGAACAGGCAGTAGAGACACGCCCAGTCGTACCTTCTTCTCCTCTATCTGTCGCTGCTGGTCATCAATGAGCTGCAGGTGCGTGTTCGTAAGGCCCTTGTAGTGGTCGGGCCTGAGGCGGGGTAGACCCAGCACACTGAGGCCCTGCTGCTGGCTTTCCGTCGGCACTTCCCCCTGCAGCTGGTTCAGGATGTCTGTCCTGTTGTCTTCCTGCTCCTGCTGCCACTCCTTCCAGCGCTTCTCTGCGTTCTCTGCCGCCTGGTTCGGGCAAAAGTGTCATCCCGGAAGGCAGCAAACATTAACCGTACTGAACACATTTCATGTAAGACTGTGACATGCCCTCTAAGCATGTTTCCAAAATGAAGGATTTTCTATGTCTTGTAGAATTTAAATACATTCCGACCGTGGTGGACTGTTTATTTTTAGATGTAGTGATTGATTTATGACTTGGAGGTCAACCTTTCACAAGGAGTCTCACCCAGTTACTTCAAAAGTGGTTCCGAATTCTGGAAACTAAAACATGCTTTTGTGTAATAGAATTCCTTATGGTAACTCACCTTTGCCCTATTGAAATCCTTTGTTGCCAGGGCAACAGCTCTCAACCTCTCCTCCTCCATCTTCTGGAGCTGGAGAGCTTTGTTGTCGAGGTCCACTCTGTCCTGATCATACTGCTGCTCTACAGAGTTGAGGTAAGGACAGACAGTGTTTGTAAGGGGCAATTGAGTACGAGTGCCAATTTTGTTTGGTTGTTCTAAACTACATTTGCTTTGACATTTTTGTCAAAGGTCTTAACCAAAGCCAGTAATACAAATTGCAGGCATTAGTTCACAAAAGCGAAAAAGTGATGGATTTTGCGGGAGGGTCAATGGAGTTATTTTAGGTTCTCCATAAAAAAGTGGGATTTTAGACTTTTAAAAACAAAACTGACAGGGACTGCTGTGCTAGCTTCATGGGGAAGCTGGTTTCAGCATTGGGGTGCCAGGATAGTATGGGTAGAACGGCCAAAAGACCACATGTGGCAGACCGAACAGTGGGTAGCGATGTAGGGTTCAAGAGAGGTAGCCAAGTTCCCTTTCCTCCTCCAAATCCTACCTTCCAGTCTCTTCTGGTGTCGTGCTGTGGCCAGCTCATGCTGCTGCTGGATGGACCACCCTCTGAGTTGCTCCTGCTGCCTTTTCAGCCTCCCTTGACTGTCTGGGTCTTCACCGACAAGGCCAGGCAACATCTGGATCCCCTCCTGACTCCTAAGTTCATCCGAGTTACTCAAGTCATACTCTCGGCGGCTCCAGCGTGGCTGGAAGTTCAGTCGGAAGTCGTCTATGGCTTTCTGCAGCAGACGCTCATCTTTGCGTTGGCGTTGATCAAGTAGACAGGCAGCCTTGTCATTAAGAATCGCATCTTCAGCTATGAAGGGCATGGATTTTAGAGACATGACCGTGTACTAAAGCTTTACTATTTCACACAGAACCATTGAAGCGTATGCATGGTGGCTCATGAAGCTCAATAAGGCCTTTACCAATAGGCCTACTGTCCCATTCAGTTGAAAGACCTTAAGCCTTAAACCCAGGTTATCCTACTGGTCAAAATAGTGACTGCTTGGCACAGATGCCTATGAGGATGTCATGGCAAAAACTGCAACTGTTTCCAGTTTACATATGTGACTTATTTATTGTTCATATTTAATCATAGCAAATTATTTTTTTGTTTCAACTGAAATTGGTTATGCTATGGATATTTTATCAAGATGGTCTCAGATCATTTGACCATTATCCTTTAGCCTCTAGATAATGTTTAAATCAGTGATTTTTATGTAAACATACAATTTTGTTATTCAAGAGGGAATTGGCCTGGTATGATTCCATAAACCATACCTGGTTTATGGAAGAGGGAAATGCAGAGGTACATTTATTTTTATGTCAGTTGGGACTGACATGTAACAGTGTTCAGTAACATTTAAAATGGTAATACTGCTAGTGACTGGGGGAATACAGGCTTAAAGAAAGTGGTTAACGGGTCAATTTCGCATAGATTTGCAGTTCCATGTACGAACCGCCAATACTGTAGTCCACTTACCATACGCTTTTTGTGATTCTGCCTCTTTCGCTTCTTTTCGCTTTCTTTCATTCACTTGGAAATCAAGAGCCTCTTTATCAATCTGTAAGGACAAGAACATTGTGCAAAACATGTAACCACAAATAACATTAAGGAGTATGCTAAGACTACAAACTACAGAGTAATGTAGTGTTAGACATGTTGCAAACCAAACTGCATAAACCTACAGTAGTTAGCGAGGTAAAGTCGGTTTTTTAACAATGAAAAACCAATAAGTATTTAAACAAAAAATAAGTCCAGGTATTTAAGTAATCTAAAAAAAGTACCTACAGCACCCGCAAGAAAAACTATTACGGATGTACATACATGCCCATTGCCTCACGTGAGAAGTGCGTATCTTTCACTTTTTTGGAGCTGAAAATCGCGTAAGTTGGTGATTTTGATATTGCACGTGTCAATATCGCAATTTCGACTACATTTCGATTAATTGCGCAGCCCTAGCTTCCATCTAAAGTGTGCCATGACAAATGACATATTCTGAATCAGGGGAGGTCAGAAGGATTAAAGTCAGAAATTGGCCCAAAATAATTATTTTAAAAAATACAATGTGTGGAATGGATTGCAGTCCATCCTATCCCTATAACAAATCTGTAATTTTCAGTCATGGAATGCTTCATAGCCTTTGACAAGAGAGAAAACGAATATTCACCGAATGTCCATTGCAAAACTAACTTTACCTCGCTACAGTTGCTAGCTACGAAATTAGAACATGTTGCTAGCTAGCTTTGTTCATTGCTACTTACCCCAATCGTTCTAACTTTAGCATTAAAAATCCTATCTTGACGTTGCATCTCTCTATTACGCCTTCTCTCCAAACTAGTCGCAGCAATGCGGTCCGTAAGTATTTCAAAATTGTTCATTTTTATCTATCTTCCAGTACTGTCTCTTTGAGGGACCAAACCGATAGTAACCACGACACAAACAAATCCGTTGCTAAGATACTTGGCTTTAAGTATAAATACTTCAGAGTTGTCTCCGGTCTCAGCCCGGTCGCAGTGGATTGCACAAGTATTCACCTCCCTCGAAGTTTGTGGGGGTTTTTTTGTGATTTACACGCAAAATATTCTAAATGTCAAGGGGAAAATACAATACTAATGTTTGTTTTTAATTAACAGAGGTAGAATAACAAAACATTGTTTATGCCAGTGTTAATAGAGGGTGGTAGAGGGTGTTTTGTAAAAGCACTTTGTGACAACTGCTGATGTAAAAAGGGCTTTACAAATAAATTTGATTGATTGTTAACTAATCTCACAGCAAATTGTATGGAAACTGTGAAATAGGATTTTACATGTATTTTTAAATTACTGCTCTTGCTCTATTACCTATATACGTACATCTGTAAAGTCCCTCGGTCAAGTAGCCTATTAAATTTTTTCAACACAGTAGCAATCACATGACATGAAGGAAGCAATACGACTCAGGCGTACACGAGTCTTTCGTTTTAGTGAACAATCGGTATACAATTTGATCTGTTTATCATGACAATCAAAATAAACTGTTATATCAATTGTTATACCACGCGTCCAATAATCAGTTACAGACATGTCTTTATAAAGCTACTGGCTTGATCTATTGTTCTTTTTACCGAATGGAAAACTAATAGCTGTTGGACTGAGCTCTGAGCTGAAGCACAGCGTATTCGGTGAAGTTGGGTAGAACTCTGCTGCCAGCGGTTCAAACGAAAACACTGAACAAATTAGTTGTTCACCAGTCATTTTTACTTACGCAAAAGATGGATGCATGTTTTCATCTGTGTTTATGACGATCAATAATCAATTAACTATATTCATTATTATAGCCTGCATCCAGCTGTCAGTTATTAACATGTATTTATAATGGTTATAATGGTTTAAGAAAAAAACCTAGACAGTTTTGGGGTTGCCCATGTAGTAGTCTATTTCTGAATCACAAATGTATGGCAAGAGCTGAAAACTGCAGCTTTTGGCAGTCACTTTCTAAATGTTCTAAATGAAAATTGAAAACTTAAATGAAGTGTTTTTCCAATTTCAAAAATCCATAACAGGGTGTCCTTAATTTGGAGACTAAAAGTTGTTTTAAATGTAAGAAAAATATATATTTTTAAGAAAGGTTCAAGGGTGTCTATTTTTGGTCGCATGTGTAGGCTGTTATTGAGTGCTGACACCTGCTTGAAATGCTTTGATTAATAATAAAGCCATTAGCAGTTTTCAGAGGCGGTTTGTTTATTTGAAATTAATTCCTCAATGATAGACGAACAAAAAATGTTGGTACGGTCCAGTTCTTAAGACCGTGTCCATCACCTGTACTCCTCCTCTATGCCTTGCATCCAGCATGGTATGAGGGGCTTGGGCAGCATAAGGTCCAGGCGCAGCGAGAATACCAGCTCCCCACGCATTGTGAAGTCTGTCACCGTCCAACTGGCCTCACAGTCTTTATCTGTCATAGGTTTCACCCGTGACAGAACTCGCATGTAGTTTTTGCCTTTGAACTCCACCGATACCCGCTCATTGCTGTGCCATTGATCTTCACTGGTTGGCGTGGAGCTCCGTAGGTTTGGTGAAGATCCTGACTCTCGTGTCGGGGACCCAATGGCTGACGCCCAACGTGCACTCCAAGGGGAAGGGAAGGAGCCAAGAGAAGCTGGAGATGAACATGTGTAGTAATCCTCTGAGACGCTACATAAGGACTGCTCGTCACTACCTCTTAAATCTGACAAGTAATTTAACTGAAAATCTTCAGGTTGACACGCTAAGGACAAACTGCCACCCTCCGGGGAGGAGTCAGAGACAATCCCAGCGGGAGCATCGTCTTGTGCCAAGCCTTGCACCGGTCCGCTGTCCACACCCAAAGAAAAGGCACCCAGGGAAGGTGTGAGGGACAACTCGCTGTCTTCTTCTGGTTTGCCGGCAGGCACAGGTGGCAGGCTGTACACCAGTACGTGGCCATAGTGAAACAAGCCAACATTTTCGGGTGTTGTTTTGAGTCGTATGTGAAGACCTGGGATGCTAAAGGAAATTGACTCCAGGTTGTCCGGTGTCAGCGGGACCCGCAGGCGGTTTGTCACGTGCACGTCCACTCCTTTGCCACCTGCAAAGCTTGTCTCACTGCCTGGCGGGAAGAGAAGGGGATGATGTCATTGTATACCGTGTGCTTGAAAAAAAATATTTTTGGGCCTCCAGCCACTATGGTTCATGGATGAAAACATAAGCCAGCCACATGGATTTACCAACAAAATGTGTTTTCCAAAAATAATGAAGGCATTAACCATAGAAGAAACATGGTCATGCTTAAGCACAGAAAACATGCTTATTTTCAGGGTGCTTTTGCCATGATGAGAATGTTACTCATCAAACCCACCAACTATCATACTGAGTGCCATTAGTGTTGTTTTCGCCCTGCTAATAGTATTCCTCTACTCCTTTTAACACATGCCATTTCATTTCACCCTGTTATACAAGGTAGGCTTCTGCTAACAAATGTGTATTGGCTCATATCCCAAACTCTAACTGTGATTTGGCAGTATTAAAACCACAATGTTGTAGTATTAAAACCACAATGTTGTCTACATGTTGTTGTGGTGGTAAATGGGGAAAACACAAAAAAATACCCTCAAGTTGACACATGCCTTCCCAGTCTCACAAACCCTCTTACCTACCCCCTGTCTCTGTCTCTCAAATACACTCTTATACACACAAACACAAGTCTACCAGAGCTCTCATTAGTCTTGTTCACCTGCTAGGTATCATGCTAAAACAAGATTTTTTGAAAAATCTTTTTCATTTCAAAAACAGCCTGCAAATGTTTTTTCCTAACTACATAGACAGTGTTCAGACAATTAGGAGTTGCATGACTTGACCACAGGCATGCGGTTGAGTGGAGTTGTGCTTTTTTCTCCTGACAATTACTCGCGTGGGCTCCCTGTTCGATTAGGTGAATTGGATGTCCTGTGGACTTTCATAAAGCACAGCGCTCACCTCTGTCGAATATTTAAATTGCAAATCGAGCATAGTCTGGGGATGAGATTAGTAGACAGCTGTCAAAATACGAGGTAGAGGAGGCCGCTGCCACGGTGCACATGTACTGCAGCAGCCTTGGTTCGAATCCGGCCCGCTGTTGTTTTTAGCAAAATTCTTTCCCACTGTCTTTAACAATGAATGCACAAATGCCCCAAAAATATACATCCACACAATATGTTTTACATTCACGTTTATGTCATATAGCTGACATTTTTATCCAAAGCGGACAACTTTATAAAATTGAGTGGATACATTTTCTAAATTTTGTAATGTAAAACTAGTTTACTAGTCATTATGAGTACATAGCTCATCATGCTAACATGACTCCTTCATGCTCTTGCATCATACCTGGAGAGTCAGCCATCGTCCTATAGCTCAAGGTCATCAAATACTTATCCATGAAGAGCGTGGAAGAATCCATGTTTACTAAGTTTGGCTGAAGACCCTGCCCCACTACCTGCACACGGTTTGAAAATATCTTGCGCGGCGCAAATAGCCAATCTCAATGAATGGAGTGTATAGGGGTGGGGAATTCGGTTGGCAACACCGTCAGTTGTCTGAAGAGGACGCTAGATCCAAATAAGAATTAATGTCCTTGGATGACAAATATGACATCACAAACACAACTCAATGTTCCGTTTCAAGACACATGCAGTAAAGAGGTTAATAGGACTCCACCCAACCAATGAGCATTGGGGGAAATATGCCATGAGGGAATGATTGTAAATCACTTTTTTTGTGTTGTCGTTAGTCCACTGCATTACAAAAATTATTAGAAATTACTTTTACTACAATCACAAATTGGACTCAAGTAACTACATTGGAAGCCTTTTACAGTAAATTAATCATGACACTGCTGAATATTCTCTATGTTAATGTGTGTGCCAATGATTGTATACTTCATCTATATCCTACAGCTTGCATTCCTTTGACCTCTTCACTACATCTATGATAGGCATTTACATAAAGCTGGGTTCTACATCGTATCACATCTAAACTCTATGCCTGTCCAAATTGAGTAGCGTGAATGAATGTCAATATACAGTACAGCAAAAAAACTTGCAAGTGGTGCCAAGGCTCTGGCGATCATCATTATGGGCCACTAAAATCAACTAGTAAATAAGCTCATGTTTTAAATATCTGAACTTAGCACAAGATCAATTACTGCAGGACAGAAGGGAACGATATCGCACAACAAAATACTTTTGGACATCTTTGATTTTAAAACAAATATA
>JACXGI010010641.1:11882-27188 GCA_016801175.1 Esox masquinongy
ATTTTTGTAAATATTTGATTATATCTTTTCATGTGACAACACTGAAGAAATGACACTTTGCTACAATGTAAAGTAGTGAGTGTACAGCTTGTATAACAGTGTAAATTTGCTGTCCCCTCAAAATAACACAACACACAGCCATTAATGTCTAAACCACTGGCAACAAAAGTGAGTACACCCCTAAGTGAAAATGTCCAAACTGGGCCTAATTAGCCATTTTCCCTCACCGGTGTCATGTGACTTGTTAGTGTTACAAGGTCTCAGGTGTGAATGGGGTGCAGGTGTGTTAAATTTGGTGTTATCGCTCTCACACTCCCTCACACTGGTCCCTGGAAGTTCAACATGGCACCTCATGGCAAAGAACTCTCTGAGGATCTGAAAAAAAGAATTGTTGCTCTACATAAAGATGGCCTAGGCTATAAGAAGATTGCCAAGACCGTGAAACTGAGCTGCAGCACAGTGGCCAAGACCATACAGCGGTTTAACAGGACAGGTTTCACTCAGAACAGGCCTCGCCATGGCCGACCAAAGAAGTTGAGTGCACGTGCTCAGCGTCATATCCAAAGGTTGTCTTTGGGAAATAGATGTATGAGTGCTGCCAGCATTGCTGTAGAGGTTGAAGGGGTGGGGGGTCAGCCTGTCAGTGTTCAGACCATATGCCGCACACTGCATCAAATTGGTCTGCATTGGCTGTCGTCCCAGAAGGAAGCCTCTTCTAAAGATGATGCACAAGAAAGCCAGCAAACAGTTTGCTGAAGACAAGCAGACTAAGGACATAGATTACTGGAACCATGTCCTGTGGTCTGATGAGACCAAGATTAACTTATTTGGTTCAGATGGTGTCAAGCATGTGTGGCGGCAACCAGGTGAGGAGTACAAAGTCAAGTGTGTCTTGCCTACAGTCAAGCATGGTGGTGGGAGTGTCATGGTCTGGGGCTGCATGAGTGCTGCCGGCACTGGGGAGCTACAGTTCATTGAGGGAACCATGAATGCCAACATGTACTGTACTGAAGCAGAGCATGATCCCCTCCCTTTGGAGACTAGGCCGCAGGGCAGTATTCCAACATGATAACGACCCCAAACACACCTCCAAGACGACCACTGCCTAGATAAAGAAGCTGAGGTTAAAGGTGATGGACTGTCCAAGCATGTCTCCAGACCTAAACCCTATTGAGCATCTGTGGGGCATCCTCAAACGGAAAGTGGAGGAGCACATGGTCTCTAACATCCACCAGCTCCGTGATGTCATCATGGAGGAGTGGAAGAGGACTCCAGTGGCAACCTGTGAAGCTCTGGTGAATTCCATGCCCAAGAGGGTTAAGGCAGTGCTGGAAAATAATGGTGGCCATACAAAATTTTGACATTTTGGGCCCAATTTGGACATTTTCACTTAGGGGTGAACTCACTTTTGTTGCCAGCGGTTTAGACATTAATGGCTGTGTTTTGTGTTATTTTGAGGGGACAGCAAATTTACACTGTTATATAAGCTGTACACTCACTACTTTACATTGTAGCAAAGTGTCATTTCTTCAGTGTTTTCACATGAAAAGATATAATCAAATATTTACAAAAATGTGAGGGGTGTACTCACTTTTGTGAGATACTGTGTATACGTATTGCATTTATGGAGCATATGCTTTTTGCTAAAATATTTGTGAAATTAATGCTCACTGAATGCTCAACTCGTGTTTCATGAATTGGGTTTAATTGTTTTAAAGTGGCTTAAATTAAATTATATTTACTCAACATTAAATGTTATTTGGGAATTCAGCTTCCTGTTGGATGGGGCAAAATCAAATTCATTGTTTGAATTGAAGTACATGTTAAAATCTCTGAATTGACTAACCTTATACCAATCTGTTCAAATCACCTTTATATTTTCCTGCCCTAGGCATCAGTCTGTTTAGTGGCTTTTCCATTGAGAATTACTGCCAGAACTATGGGCCTCCAGAATGGTATTTAAGCAATAAGGCAGTGCGGTATTATGAATCCCATTCCAAGGTTCTTGTCTTCAGTGCAATGGGTCATAATGGGCCACAACCCACTAGCATTAACTAACATTTTCTTGTTTTTGTATACAGTATTGGCAGCTCCGTTGGAGTTCCAACAAAATATTATGATGACAGCTATAGGATTACAGCCGATACAAGATGAGGGAAGATAGTAAAGGAAGATCGACTAGAGCTGTTGAGAAATGTTCTTCTTGGTGTAAGGTTACCAACCTGCATTTTTTTGTAGCTTTCAGGCGATATTTGCATTCTGTAGTTTTAGTCAGTCTGAGAACGCAAAACAGGCTGGAAGAAAAGGCCCATACCTGTCCAGGCCCCTCCTGGGTCTATCTCAACTTACTCTTTCCACAAGACCAATGGAAATCTGTCTCTCTATCCCTCCTCTCTCCCTGAGTAACAAATATAAAGATTGAGGAGGGTTAGAAAACAAACACTACACCAACATCAGCTATCCACCATCATCTATCTCATAAGGTTAGTTCACTTTTAGCTCTATTTGTGGACCACTGATTTTGTGCTGAATCACTGATTTATTTATTTTTATTCATTAGCTAGTGCTAATGAAGTACAGAATGTTTTGTTTTTCTGAGTGACATATTATTACTTTGCCATTAATAAGTTAAGAAAAACCTTAGATTTTTTGTTATTTGTTTTGAAGCTTGTCCTTGGATGTAAATGTATTGATTGCGTGATCTTTTGTGAATACTTTAGTCATAATGTAATTATGGAAAAAAATTCAGTGTCTAAATAATAAACTTTCATCCGTTGAATCTCGCAATTTTTTGTTTTTGAGACTTATGTCAAATCTTATTGTGGGAAGGCTTCTAGATGGCTCAGCACTGATGTCGCTGCCTCGCAGTATAGCAACGGCATTTCTGACTGGAGTTCATACACTGGTTGTAACTTACCAACAATGCCTTATAGGGAGTCATGCCTTGTGCTCATGCAAATTAGCTCAACACCACCCAGCGTTGTTGATCTAACACCGCCCAGCGTTGTTGAGATCTAGCAACTCCTTGTAATTCAGGCCCCTACAAGCTCAATCGTGGCTGTTGGCCGGTGAATGTATTCTCCTCTAAGCACATAGTTGCTGGAAAGTACTCCCCGGTTGAGTGAACAGTACGATTAAAGACAGAACGGCTTGGTGAGATATGCTTCCGGAGATACATCTCAATCTTCTACTCTTCCAACCTGTCGGGAGTTGCTGTGATGGGACAAGGACATAAGTGCAAATTATTAAAATTGGAAGGGGAGGAGTGGAGGAAGAACAACACATTTTTTGATGAGTAGCCTCCACATAACAGATAAATGACTCAAAATAGTTGATGATACAAGTGTTTCAGATATTCATTTTGAATGGTTGGTGTAGTCGTGTCACTGCTATGTATTCAGTATAGTAAGTAATTAAGGCGTTGCTTTTGTCCACTGCAGAGTCATACAATTCCTCAGAAGAGACGTTTCTTCAAAAAATACATCATGGGCAACAATAGCACTTCCTCTGGTGGCGTTAGTCCTACTTCATTACCTTGCAACATAAGCAACTCTTCTTTTTGTGGGGGACCGAGCAACAATGGCACCAGTAATTATTCCACTTCACTATTTGGTGCAGGACTCGTTTTTGTCATCAATAAACATAGTAGCATTAACGAGGTGATGCAACAATGCAACATGATTGGCAGTTCCGCTGTGTGGTTTAGCATCAAGGTCTTCATCCTGATGACGGGTCTCCCAGCCAACATGAGCCTGTTGTGGCTGTTGATGAGCAGCAAAGAGGCCCTGTCAGGCTCTGAGGTCCTAGGCCTCAACCTGTCCTTCCTGGACATCCTCTACTGCCTCTGCCTGCCTGTGGACATCTACACTGCCAAGCATTACAATGTGTCCAAACAGATGCTCTCGGCGGGCGATGCCCTCTCCACCCTAAACCTGTTTGGCTGCCCCGTCCTTCTGGCCTGCATGTGTGTGGCGAGGTTCCTTGCAGCGGCCTTCCCTGGTGTGAACACGCGACTGGGGAAGGAGGAGCACCGTGCTGCGGTGTGTGCCCTGGCCTGGCTACTCACCCTGGTGGCGATGCTACTGGGCTACTTCAGAGGGGTGTTCTCCATGGCTCTTTATTTGGCCCTCAACATTTCAGTCCAGTTCCTGATTATGTTGCTGTGTCTGGTGGGTATGTTGTGGGTGCTGCGTCGGAGTGGGCTAGGAGAGGGCACGAATCTGAAGAGGACAGCTCTGAAGAACATCTTGGCCGTGCTGGTGCCATCGGTAGTGGTCTACACTCCTCTGGTGGTCCTGGGGCCTTTCATGTCCATGTGGCATCCAGAGAAGCTGGACCAGGAGGGTAACCGTGTACAGTGTCTAATCCTCCAGCTACTTCTGTCCTTCCCCAACTTTGGCATGTTCATCGGACCCCTGTTCTACCTGTCCCGCTTCAGGAAGCTGCTACCCAATGGCAGGAAGGGGGACAATGAAGTGCTAGCAGACTGAAAGACAAAGGCAGAATAAGCAGTTTTTCAAGTTTCTTTAGAGATACAGTTAATGGTTAAATCTTTCCTCCTGTGATCCAGTACAATCTGTGTATTTATTTACCATTACCAAACTTATAACCAAGGCAGGGTTGCAGTCAATTTTAAAATGAGATGCAAATTGCTCTCTGTTTTCAAATTTTATTTTTGCACATTTTTTCCCCATTTCAACTGGCCACAACACACAGAAAGCATATTTTGAATTTAAAATGAATTAAAGGAAGCAGACCTCACCATTTACTCACCAGATTACCCAGCAATTGCTCAAGCAACTAGAATCAATTACCAACCCATTCATCTGAAATTATAATACACTCAGAAATGGTTAAAAAACTGAACACCTCAAAATCCAAGATGGTTGGCTCTACCAAATGTATCTTATCATGTCACATGTAGCGCTGTCACATGGATTTAATGCATCATCCAGCTGGCTTAAAATGCAACCCATTCATTTATATCAACCCTTTCTTTTCAGCCGTCACGATCATGTCGTCAGTCAGCCTGGATAAGTCACTTAATAATCATAATCCGATTAAACATAGCACAGTCCCTATCTGGAAGAATTAATGTCAGTTTGTACTAGACCAATGTGTTCCTGATTCCGATAGTAAGGAACACCCACGCTCTCTCTAACCTTGGAAATACCTTTAATCAATGGGTGCAGTTGCTGATCCACACCCTGGGGGATTCAAATCTTAGGAGATCCATACATAGATACGTAGAAATGTTCATAGATACATAGAAATCTTCATTTCAATTCCACTTGTGTCCTAACGCTGGACGAGGTCTGTGGCCCCAGAGAAACATTAACCCATAGTTATGTTTTCTTTGAACAGCCATAACAAATTTCAGCTGAAAGTCTGATAAATCTGATAAAGATCGCTGGAACTAATGAAGGCATACGAGCAAGTTTGGATTTTGATGTTCTAATTATGTTTAAGTGATATTAAATTCCATATATAGGTGATTTCAGGTGATTTGGAGAGTTTTTGTAAAAGCAGCGCACATGCATGGAGCTGAGATTATTACTTACCAAACATTTTGTCTATATGATGCATTTCAGTCTGTCAATCCAGCCTCAACAGATATACCACCCAGGCAAAATGGGAGTCGGTGAAAGGCACTGAGATGTTCATAACAGACTTCTTTGTTCTTGTCTTAGATTTTAAATGTATTACACTATTAAAAAACAAAATTACATAGCATTTTCCCTGATACTTCTCCCTGACATTTAGAGAGAATTCCATACATACTGAGAGACAAGATACCTATGTTTGATATGCTCTGGCAGCCTCTCCTATTCCTATTTAGACCATTTTGCATTGTAATATGTCATTCTACGTTAGACCTCAATACGGCTCCATTAAGTTTACAGTCATTTGTTATTTAGCCCAAGTAGTAGAGGGGTGTGTGTGTGTGTGTGTGGGGAGGGGGGGTTATGGGTGGGATGGTGGCATGCTTACATTGCTAGGAGGGGGTGTTTTCCCTTTATTTTCTGTCATATTTCCTTATGTTTATTAATGTCTGTTTTTTTCCATACTTCAATTTATTTCTTCATTAATCCAACAAACTAGAGAATGTCTATGCGTTAGCCGGAGCAAAAAGGATTAATTAGTTACTTTATATTTAAGATTTTATTTTGTTTCTATGATTTTATTTTGTAACTGTGAAATATATATTTATATTGTGTGATGTACTGACAGATTATCACTTTGATATCACCACCTTTTAATTGTTGTTCAACGACTTAAATCTACCCATTTGAGTCATAGTAGGTGTATGGATTGATAGATTTTTGTGAAGAATTTTGCTGAACTATAATGGCTATATTACATGTTGAGATATTACCTATAACATCTGGTGCCAATGTAATAATGATTAACATACATGTTTTTATTCGAAAAATATTTTGAGGGGCGTGTTTAACACAGTCAGTGTAAAGACTTGCAATTGGAGCATAGACAGTCACTTCCATATTTGTTGGCGCTTCATTAAAATACATTAGATTAGTAAAAAAAGACTGTATAAAATATATATTTCAAATTCTGAGGTAGTTACATTTAGGTTGGTTTGTGAGGACTAAATGAATAATCCTCTGAAACTTGTCATGATGAATGGAGGGTGATAAACCAGGTCTTTTCATGTGTTCAATTTAAATAAAAAATATTTGAAGGAAAAATAATATATATACACAGCTGAAAAGGTTTTTTAATTTTTTAATTAAAAATATTCATCAGAATATATTTATGAGAACACTAATCAAACACTGCAGGATAGAAGGGGAAAATATGGCAAAACAAAGCATCATGAAAAAAAAATATTTTTAAAGTATTTTAACATTTTAAGGATAATCAAACAAATATTTAATCATCCTCAGCTCCCATTCTTCATCTATATAAGGTTAGCTCACTTTCAGCATAATTTGTTTTCCACTTATTTTATCAGTTTGTTTATCACAAATTAAAATATGACTTCAATTATTTCATGTGCAAATTTTAAAATGTGTATATACTAGCTGGTGCAACAGTTTGGATTCATGAAGTACTAATATATAGGATTTAATTTAGTTACTTTTTTGTGTGTTGTACTGACAGATTATTGCTTTGATATCACTACCTTTTAATTATTTGTCAATTCCTTGAAGTTTGTCCTTGAAGTTATGGTAGGTGTATGGATAGTTTTTTTTGTGAAAATGATGGTTGAACTGTAATTGTTATTTACATGACATGGCTATAATATTTGGTGCCAATGTCAGATTGATTAACATAAATGTTTGTACTCAATATTTTGAGTGTTTAAAAATGTATGTTCAAAGATGTGTAAAGTGTAGCATAAACAACCGCCTCTTTAAATTGTTGACACCCTTGAAGAAGACAGAGTATATAAGAAAGGAGTATACAACAAATTCACATTTTGAGCTACAAACAATTTGGTTGGATCTTGTTGGCAACTGAAACTTTAGAAAAGTATATAATTCATGTTATTAAATTGTTAACCCTGAATCAAACAAAATGCAATAGTTGGTCCCATATTTCTAGCACACATTAAGTTCTTCAAATGTGTGACTCTACAAACCTCTTGAATGCATTTGTAGTTTATTATGTTAAAGATAGCTCAATATAAATTACCATAAAATAATGTAATTGTGTACTTTTTGTCAGTTGTATTGTATATAAGAATAAAATTAGTTTCTAAGCGCTTACACATTACTGTGAATGCTACCACAAATCTCCCTGAAAAATAAAAAGAGGGTCAAAGATCATCACCTAAATCTCTTTGACTGTCCTGTAAGATGAAGTTAGACAGTAAAAGACAAAGGAAGGTGGGCAAGATTTGTTGAGTTAATGTTATTCTTGATGTGACGTTCCCAACCTGCAGTGTTTTCATAGCTTTCAGGGGATATTTGCATGGTATAGCTTTGGTTTGTGTGTGTGTGTGGCATCTTCCTGGGCCCAATGGACCATCAAAGGAATATGCAAACCAATCTCTCCAAGTTCAATTGAAACTATTCCCTCTCTATTCTGCAAATTTAAAGAATGAGGAGTAGAAAACGCTGTGACAACATCACAGTAATCATCAGCTATCCACCTTCATCTATCAGGTTAGTTACCTCTCAGCTTCATTTTGACTAATGTCATATTGAATCACATTTTCCATTACAAGATAGGTACTTCATTTATTAATTCCCACATGTGGGATGTTATAACTATTGGTTGGCACAAATAAACGTCACCTTTAAGTGTAATAAAAGTACTCATGTAAGTAATTTAATTTGTTGGTTTTGACATAACAGATAATTACATAGTCAGTTATTATTTGTTGAATTACTGTTTCCGTGGCTTGAAGCTGGCCCTTGAAATTACAGTACGCTTATTATCGTGGACTGACTTACCTTATATGAAGAATTTAGCTGAATTTAGTTTTCATACCTATCAAGGTGTGTAACATACAAATGATTAAAGTTAAGTTGTTGAACATATTTTGATTGGAGGGTTCAAACGTTTAATTAGTAGATTTCTTGAAGGCTTGCTTTTGATCCCTTCAGTCTTCTGATCTGTTTCCTCAAAGAGACATTTCCCCAGAAGAGACATTATGGACAACAACAGTGCTTCCTCCGGTGGGGTAAGTCCCACTCTATTACCTTGCAACATAAGCAAGTCTTATTTTTGTGCCGACCAAAATACCAATGACACACTACAATTTCCTGATGTTCTCTGGCCATTTGACGTCATAGATGACAGCAAAAACGAGGTGATGCAACAATGCAACATGATTGGCAGTTCCGGTGTGTGGTTTAGCATCAAGGTCTTCATCCTGTTGACGGGTCTCCCAGCCAACGTGAGCCTGTTGTGGCTGTTGATGAGCAGCAAAGAGGCCCTGTCAGCCTCTGAGGTCCTAGGCCTCAACCTGTCCTTCCTGGACATCCTCTACTGCCTCTGCCTGCCTGTGGACATCTACACTGCCAAGCATTACAATGTGTCCAAACAGATGCTCTCGGCGGGCGATGCCCTCTTCGTCCTAAACCTGTTTGGATGCCTTTGTGGTGAAAGGTGTTTCATCTGTACCAAGTGGGTCACTCTCAAGCTTTCTGGCAAACTCCAGACGCACTTTCAGATGGTGATTTTTGAACAACAGCTCTTACCTGCCACCCTGCAGAGCTCTTGATATGATTGACCAGAGCACCATTACCTCACTTCAAGCCACTGAATTCAGTTGTGGATTCAAAGTGATCGTTGGCCTTTCTGTGGCTGTGACTCATATAACAAAACACGTGGATATTATTTGGTTCCCTTTTGTATTTCTTTCTATCTACTTCATCTGTATATAGTTGTTTTTATTCTTAATTTTCCTTAAGATTCACAGCCTGACCAATGGTGCTTTAATAGTGAGATCCTGTATCCAGAAAACGTGACAGACACTTTAATATGTTTAATGTGTCCAGGTGGAGGCCAATGGTAAGATAATTGTATTCGTCATCATGGCAAGTTCTTTATTTGTTTGTTATCTGTGTCAACTGGGAGCAAAGTGCTTGAATGCAAGCAAGATATTTGGGGGGGGTATTTTATTTTAAAACATTAAAACATTTTAAACATTAAAACATGATTTAAAATAAAATAAATACATGTAAACGTACCATTGTTATTCAGTACTTTGACAGTATTTGTCAGGTTTTTTTTTCTAACCACTGAATATAAAAGAACAGTAAAATTTAATAATATACATAATAATTCAAATAGTCATTTACTGTGAAAAAAGCCAAACTAGGAACTTCTTTCAGTCCAAATGTCACTACTGCCTCACAAATCTTACCTGACCATTTGATTTATCTGAATACTAAACTGACATGCATGTTGCCTCGTCACAGACCCCTCCATGCACTGACCGCATCATTTCCAGAAGCCAGCACTAGTCCTCACTCTGAGTGAGCAACTTTTGTAATTATGTTTTTCATGGCACTTGGCAACAAGGAATTTTCTTTTAATAAACACTTTACAAACATGCACTTTGTAATAGTTGTCAGACAGGAGTGCCTTGTCTAGATGCACTCTAGCAACTCATTGTTGGGCGCCTGCAAGGGAATGGCAGAAATACGTCCTCCTCCAGCTTGTGTGTGCTGGCAGAAACCTCCTAATGGAATAAGCAGTGTGAGAAGAAGCAGAACGGCTTGGCAAGATATGCTTTGTAGGACACATCTTGGCAAGGCCAATATCCCGATTTGGACATCCTCAAATTGTAACATGAGGAAAACTGGTTGTTAAATAAATACATCAATTTTTCGAAGTTCATTCTGAATTTCCAAATTGATCCAGTTCTGTACCAAGGTAAATATGTTTTATACACACTGACATTATTCTAGCCTGCACACTAGTTTCTTTTGATGCTTTTCCATTGAGAATTGCCTCCAGTATTTCTTATTCTTCTTGGTGTGACGTTACCAATCCACGTTGTTTGTGCAGCTTTCAGGTGTATTTGCAAAGTGTGGTTTTAGTCCAACCTTGAACACAAAACAGGTGAGAAGAAAAGTCATACACCTCTCCTGGCCTCATCCTTTCCAGCACCTTCCCCTTTCCACCAGTTTAATGGTCCATCCCAGGAGTAGGCAAACCCAGCATTCTCGCTTTGTATCTCTTTCAATCTCTCTCTCTTGCTCTATGTCTCTCTCTGGATCTCTATATATGTCTTTCTCTATATTTCTCTTTCTCTCTCGCCCTCCAAATCCAAAGGGCTATATCTGCAGGCAAGCAGGAGTAGTCAAATCGATCCAATTAACTCTGGAATTTTTCTTGTACAATTCTACATCCTACAGAGATTTGACTAATAAATTATTGGCACAGTATGTCACGTTAAGCCTTTCTGTATTAGGTTCAATATGTTAGTAATGTGTTATGGTTCTCGATCTGGAGCTAGGTACAAGAGCTAATTGAAAAATAAAAAACTATGCCAGGGAACGGAGGTGACATGGGCTCAATATCTCCTATGACCTGACAAGGTGAAATATCAGAAACTAAGATTGACTTATGGTACAGGATACATGTGAATCAAACCCACAACCCTGGCACCATGCTTTACCAACTGAGACACACTGGGCATTTATTTTACAGGATTTTACCAAAATGTACAGCTTTGTAAATAGCACATAAGTTGTATTCCTTATTATGCCCTGTTGGTTCCAGGAATATCGTTTTCAATTCAGTGTAAATCTGAACCATGCAAATATCTTAAGAAATATTGTATACACACTGGTTTCTGCCCTTTTACTCTGAACTCACAGGAACTGAGACCAAATTGTTTGCTGTACAGCAACAGTTTTACAGAGATGTTAAAGAATAACCTAATATAGGAGTGATATATTGATATATGCCTGTGATATAGGCCTGTCTGTTCATATTAGACTCTGCCCATAGGAATTATATTGCTTATATTTTAGGAACGGGTTTCTGACTCATCAAACCAGAGCTTGTCGGTGTTACTACATAATCTGCTATATTCTGATGACTATAAAGCCAGGAAATCAGAGGAAGGTGTATAATGAAATTTTATTGAATTCTTAAAAAAGATTTAGAGGTTTTGTAAAGCAGACTAAAAACAGGGATTGTTATGGCCCCCACCACCAGCTGAGCTCTCCAGCGTAAACTTTGGGTTGCGGCAAATCCCTGCCGTAAACCTTTCCACAACCTCCACGCGACCATCCCTGTGAACCACCTCCTCAAGCTTTGGTCTGTCTAGTGCGCGCCACAGTCGCTCCTTCAAATAGAGTCCTTGGGTATGACTATAGGAAGACAGTGTGCATGACGTAGTAACGAAAGGCTCCACCACTGTTCTGTAGACAGCCCGGTACTCGTTGACCCTGAGGCCGTGGAGCAGCGGAGCCCGGTTGGCTTGACTGGTAGTGAGGGTTGGATTAGCCGATTTAGCCGTGTGCCTTTTGCGTACCTCAGATAGCAGCAACGGTCTACATCCCTGTTGGTATACAGAAGTAAACTTCTTATACTGCTTTAATGGCATTATATACACTCCCATTCTCAGTATTCCTCTTTCCTTCTTCCGCTCCTATAACAAAAAGAAAAGCAAACTGAATATGAACGGCTGGAATTGACCAGTAATGCAATCTCTTATGAACAGAGATATTAAACAAAACTGGGACCTGGCTAGTAGCTAGCTTAATTAAAAGAAATCATTGTATTGGTTTACAGCAATGGTACCCTGGACTCATCTCTGTTGCCAACATTGACATGACAATGACCAAGACAGCACAAACAGACTTGTGACCATGCTGTAGCACTGCAGAGAAAGTGTAGCTCATAGAAATGTATAAATGCCTGTAGCTTACCTGCATCTGCGGGTGGATGGCATCCTGGTCTCCATCCCCCTCTGGTGTCCCAGTGCTTGGATTCAGAGCCAGCCCTGGCTGGGTGACAACACTGACACCCAGCCCTGACTGATCACCGCTGGCATGGGTGGCAGTGCCATTGTTAACCTGGGTGCCGTTTGACCTCAGTGGTGGCTCCTGTCAAAAACATGTTAGGACATATAATTATGATATTAAAAGGAATTTATAATCCATTAGATAAAATGTTTCATATTGAGAACTACAGTTTAAAAACAAAATTTAATCATGTCCATTACCATTAAATATCATAGAGAATAATCTGATCACTTGCATCTTATTTAAAATGAGAAATGCCTGTTTAGAAGCTTCTTTTTCACAATCTCAAGCTAAAAATGCCATTATTTATATCAATATCCATCATAACAATAAACACAGCACATGGGACTCAAAACACAATCAATGAAAGAGTTAATTTTTCCTACCTCATTCATTGAAAGTTATTTATGGGATAAGCGATTCAGTTGTTTGACATTGAGTTGTCTTAGTGATTAATCTTTACAAACAAAAACACATTCAAATGCTCGGACGTTCTAGAATTGTCTGAGTGACTTAGAATTCTATTCTATGCAGTAGGCCGACATATAACTGAATGTTAACAAGGAATAATACCATATCGACAGATCGACCAGCAGGTTATGTATTTTCCTTCCTAGAGTACATGACAAAATGTCACAAACAGAGTAGATTGTGAAAAGCTAAAATAGACCAACGTCCCCACAGCTCAATCAATATCTGCCACCACAGATCTGCAAACGATCTATTATTTCGACCTTGCAGCTATTAAAGCCCATTGTTTAGAATTTAATGAACTCACAAGACAATTGAGTCATACATTCAGAAAGTCCCTCCATGGACAACGGCCATTGGCAAGCTGTCAGCGTGTACGCAATGGGCTTAGAGTGTACCCAAATAGACCAGCAGAGGGTGGTCAAATGCTGTGGCTTGCAGTTTTTGTCCGCACCCTAGTGTATATGCCCCACCTTTTAGGACATCTTGACAAAGGATTGAAAACCGACTTCATCACAAGGGTCTAGGTGTATGGTAATCAAGATGCTTGGTCATGGCGAAAAGCATGTGCACAAGATTGCATGCTTGAGCGCAATGCAGTAAAATTAACGGAAAACTTGCAGGTGGTGTTTAAATGTTTTGAACGTGCCAGCTATACTCATTTCAATTTCACAATTGGAACTGTAAAAACTTCAGTTCTGTGGATATTTTGTCTCATATTTTGAGCAGCTCATTGAACAACAGCAGTCAATCGATAAAATACACTCAAATTAAATTGTATGTAAATTCTGACCTATATGAAACATTTCCAAGTTATTTTAATCACGTTTTAAAATAACAATTATATTGGGTATAATATAAAAATGGCATGCTTTTCACCAATCCAAAGGTCAAAATCCACAATTAACTTTTTTAGAGTACTACCTCACTTGCCAAATTACATCTGAAATTATGTAATCAAAAATAGGACCTATTTATAATAATTCAGTATGGTCTTGTAAAATTGACACTTGATGCATTTTCATGGTCATGGACAGACCACAGGTGCATCATACAATTTTTCCAATTATGTGCATTGGCAGCATGAGATATGCAGACATACAAACAACTATTCCTGCCTCCGGTTTCTAGACCTTTGAAGAATTAACTATTATTGTAGCGGTTGCCTGGCAGTGTCGGCAGTACAAGCAGCATTCGCTTTCCCACGGGACTGCCAGGGACATGGAGAGCAAGAAATAGAAGCAGGGAGATGCGGGCGGCGCGCGCTGCGCTTCACACTCACATTTTGGCAACCCGCCCTTGCAGGCTACTTCTCTCAACATAGAGCTACTCTCGAGCGGTCCCCACCGACCTTATAAGTAAAATTGAACGGACAACCAAGAACGTGACTAGTCAATGGATATGGCGATAAATTAAGTAGGCTTACGTTTGGAAGATTTTATTGACAAAGAGACATGCAAAAGCTGAGTTTTCATTCGTGATGCTCAGAGACCTCTTTTTAAATCAACACCATTAAGCGAGAGAAAATACTATTTCCGCGGACAAGCGCTAACTTCTTTTCTGCGTCCAAGCCTGATGGTGATTGAGGTGAGTAGGCAAATAACATCTTACTTATTATGTTTTTTCTATCAAACAAGACAGGTTGTTGTATTGAAACCAAACACTGCAGCGTGTACTTGTTACCATGGGATGACACTCTAGACTACTTGTAGGCTGCTTTATTTATCTATTCCTGAATTCAGTTATCCCATCACCTGAATTGCATTGTGCGTACTTTTTCTGGAGGCAGCCGTGTGTAAGACGTCAATCACATTAATTCCTTCAAGTACATTTTACAGACTTAAAACAAGTCAATAGACATATATGTTTGATTCAAAACATCCAGTTGATATACACATAATCAGTCATGTCAAGTTTAATTCATTGTTGGCTACAATTAAGAAATCATATCATGAATCTTGGCCCGGCTTTGGCAGTGCAGCAATGTTCTAGGAAGAAGACATCAATATTTTCCAAGTGTCTCCTTTTGACAGTTCACAGAAGAGACTGTGGATTGAGCCATAAAGCTTCTATCTAACAGATAGCATATCCTCTCTGTCATGAATGGAGAGTTGTGGTGTAGAGAGAATGGGGGAGTGAGGGCGAGCACATGTCCTCACTGTCATGAATTAAGCCTGATATAGACTTGTAGAAAGAGAGGAGGCATTGATCTTTACCTGTCTCCCCTATAAAAAAATACTTATTTGACCTGAATGGAGAGGAGTGCCATGGAGAGGGAAGAAAGGGGGGATGTGAACAGATATACTCTGTTTTTTGAATGAAGAGTGGTAGAGAGAAGGGAGAGAGATGGGAGAGAGAAGGGAGAGAGAAGGGAGAGAGA